>OX419595.1:6597934-6663799 GCA_948473455.1 Teleiodes luculella | reverse complement strand
CACACAGTAAAAACGTGAAAAAAACTGTATCGAACGAATGTGCGTAGAGCACGGGGTACCTACTGGTACCCACACAACTCTATTATCTCACTTTTTACTCCTTGGAGAAAGATGCGAAATATATAATATATACAGCAGAACAATGACGATGAATACCTCTGTCAAAATCTGCTAAAGAATGTTTTGCATACGGCTGGATACTTTGATCGAGAAAGAACGCTTTCACCTAAAAAGATAACTATACTTTTACACTACAGGTAAATTATTCGAACCAAATTGAAACGCCTGATTTCGTGCTCAAAGCACGCAAATCCCTTGATACCAGTATCATTGTTTAATAAACTCTGTGATAATAAAACATATCGTTTCGTCGCATAATATATATAATATTAAATTAATAAGTATCAAGTACTTTAGTTGACTCATAAAATCACGTTATAAATCAGATATCGTGATAAATCAGTCAAGGAACATTCCACGGTCTAGGTCAGTTTATATTTTCCACGATTCAACAAAAGTTAATGAACTTTTTCATTCTCCTCGTTGTTATAAATGGTGAATAGCACTCACCTTGCGGCCGCGTACCGTCCATTGTTTGTTGCGTTTAAAACAAAAAATGTATCAGCTTCTTCTTACTAGGAAATATTGTTAGTCTACGATTTCTTGATATTGACAAAATTAGTTATAACAATGTGTGCTTTTAAAAATCACCTAATATTCTACCTAATTGTCGTTTTAAACAATTTAGCATAAAAAAATACTTGCAAATACAGTTTCTCTGATAATGCGCTATTATTGTCGCCATTCATTGTGTTATTAGGTTCTTACCAAGCTTAATAGTTCTATTCTACACAAAAATATCTGCTTTTTCACGAACAATAGCTACCTAATGATGAAAACTGGAGGGGTTAAGTATATAGGTAGGTACTTTATATAAATATATAATTCTAATTAGTTTGGTGAATTGAATTTTTCTATTTACAATATAGGTACTGTGGGTTGTATTGTGGGTTCTGATTTTATTCATACTGATTTATTTTTTTTACTTTGTTTTGTTTGATATTTGCGCCTCGTGGGGCCGTGGGCAAGTTTTTGTTGAGCATACCCGTGAATATATCCTAAAACCGTGTATTGACTAAAAATAAAATCTATCCAAATAAAGTTTCAAATTGAAATAGAAAATATCTTCTAACGGTTTTGTAAGATAAAAAGATTGGTAGATAATAATAATAATAGGATGAATGTGGTAGTCAGTTACGGTTTGAACCCCGATTCAAACATTCGTTAGAAGTGCACTTGACAAGCAAAGACCTCTCGAGATCTTCTAGAGCTCATTTAGTTCGAAATTTGAATGTACAGTTTTAAGAAGACATAGTTGCCTGCCAGGACGAAGAAGAGCCCACATGAGCAGGCTATAAAAAGTATACTTACGTGTACAGTAAGGTAGTTGTTGTAGGCAGGCCCGGCGGGGTCCTGGCTGGTCTCTTGCGTGAGCGAGGAACACGAGCGCGACTTGGTAAGCTGTGGTGATGAAGACTCCACCTCCTTCTGGAACTCCTTGCGAGCCAGCCGCGGCGTCAGGGTGCTCTTCAGAATGTATTTGCTGTTCACCTTCTTTAGCTTCACCTCTTTCCTGCACGAAAACCGTAACGGACAGTTTAGTTATAAAATAAATATCTTGTGACACATTTAAAGGGCATAGTGTGATTGATTACTTTATTAGTAGAGTAGTCCTCGATATATCTAAATAAGTTACAAGTTTTATGATTATTATCGCAATAGTTTAAAAAGTTAACGTTACTAACGATGTTTTCGTTTTAGACGGTCGATAGCAAACCAAGTAAGTAGGTACCAATTTTTCCTTGAATTTATAATGTGAACGTACTTCAACTAAATGAAAAAAAAAACTGCGAGTTTTTTTTATAGAGGATAATGCACATAGCATGACTCACTTTCTACGCCAGATGGTGTTGACGAACGCGAACTCGACGAGGGCTGCAAAGATGAAGCCGGTACAACCGAGGAACCAGATCTCGCTCGCTTTGATGTAGGACACCTTCGGCAGCGTCTTGGCTTGGGAAGACGCGAGCGTTATGAACGATAACATCGTACTCGTGCCTGTAAATAAAAACTTGTTTGTCTTACCGAGTAATGGATGAGTTTGTTCGTGTCATAATGACGCCAATGTACAAGGCACTATAAATCGTAGATTAGAGTAAACTTTGGGCCATAAAAGGGCTTAATATTAAGTAGAACGAACGAATAGAGCACATCATAAAAAATATGTGTTGTCAACATACAATAGGTATCATTTCGAATGTTCCTCAACTGTTGTAATTATAGGGAAGATAGGATGAAGAAAGAGACATAGCATTAATCCAAATCAAAGCGTGCTAGCGTGTCCGTTCATACATTTGCCAAATCATAAACAAATTAAAGTTTACCCAAGGTGATTCTTGGAGGCGAAGCGTCTGGGTGCAGCCAGAAGGTCACCCATGACATGGCTACTATCATCATGGACGGGATGAAGTAATCCATCAGATAGTAACCGACTTCTCGGCCCAGCTTGAACGTAAACTTCAGAGCGCTGTAGTTTCCAGCTAAAATAAAATAAAAAAGAAACAATCAAAATCAGGTTGTACTGTTACTGTCTGTACCGCTTTTCCCATCTCCCTGTAGAAATGGTATTATTGCATTTATTGCACAGAGATCTACAAACACTCACACACAATAAGCTATTTGCATTATTTATCTCATGTAGATATCCTCATACTGGTAAATTTAGTTTCCTCATAATAAAAATCCTAATACAATATTTGTTTAGAACAGTCGGCAGTATGATTCACTGTTCCTATATGCTTTCTTAATTCAGAGATACCTACCTTCGCGTATGAGTGGAAGTTACTTGTTTTTTTAATTTAAGTGACTAATTTTATTCAGTAAACAAAGTTCTGGGATACTTTAACAAAGCGTAAAGGTACACAATACTATACATTAGGTCATTTGTCTTTCCCAAGGCATAAATGAAGACAACTTCCTTCCACATGCGTCAATGACCTACCTAATTTGTGGATTCAGTATGTTGCTTGATTTGGGGGATCAGTAGACGTCGTCATCCAGCTGAAAAGATGCTGATGCCTGGTTTATCGTGGAACGTTCGTTCCGTCTTCAAAAGGACACAACACAACAAACAAAATGACAATTACATCTACCTCCTCCGAGCCGCATATTGACGATATCTCCTCTCACCACAGACTCATTGGTCCAGTAGTCAATAAGAGAGTATTCGGTCAGGTGGAGTTCCGACGAGAGTCTCACCGGGTTGTCGTTTTCCCACATCAACCTCAGTAGTGACGCGTTGTACTTCCCTGCAGAAGGAAGGAAAATGTACTTAAGTGACAGTGACAGATTACGCGAGAATCTGCGTATGAGGAATATGAGTTACCTATTACGTTTATGACGTTGCACATTATAATTAAGTGTAATAACATCTTTGAAAATTTCCTGTTTAGCCTTGTTGAAATTTTACTCCTGCCTACCTGCATTACGTGTCTCCCGGAAAACAGGTTTTTTCTTATTTTCCGAAGAACAAGGTACATAGATGATTCAGTCTGCATTGTAGTATACAAACTGGAGGAAATCTTTCTCACCGGGAATCGAACCCAGAACATGTATCAAAATGTTAAATTGACCGAGCGAGCTCGAAGCTTGGACAAAAATGCACACGAACGGCAACACTTACAGCTCTCGAGGTTCATCGAACAAGTTTGTTCGTCAAAGGGAAACTTCTGCAAATTCATCCAGCAGTAGAGCACGGCCTGCATGCGCCTGCTGAACAGCACTTCTCCATCTGGAGCTATGGATATAAGCACGTCCTTGCTGTCGGTCCCCATTAGGCTCGACGACTGCTCATTAGACATGTACAGGTGAGGCACCCATATTTTGTCCCTCAAATCCATCTCCCCAATAATCTTAGTGCGCTCCGGAGAATATAACGCGTACGCCAACCGCTTATCCGTCCATCTCAGTTGCAAGAGGAAGTGTAGCTTGAAGTTCTGTAACGCGTAAGCTGAATTAATTATATTTACTTACATTACAGCATGCCTACTTATTTGCAGCGCTTCTGACAATAAATACAGCCAAGTAGAGATTAACTTTATTGTCGCTCATGAATAATGCTAATTTAAACAATGTGTAAGTGATCCCTGTTTGCCTTCCATTCCGTGTAGAACAACAGTATTATTGTGTAGCGTAACCACACTGGATTACGTTCGTGACGCAGCTTGCGTATGTTTTATTGTCTTATCATTACTGAGAATATATTATTAGGTATTAAGATGGGCTAGAGTCCCATGATTTTACGCTTAGGTACTTTATTTTAATGCTGGCCTCGTGATCAAAGGATATTTTTTTTGTGTCACGTCACTACATTTTTTATAAGTACCGAATTTTAAAGGAAGTCATTTTACACATAGACCGTTTTTCTAATAATTGTTATGTAAAGAGAAGTTACATTTTTCAGGATTAGTTCTATCTGAAATGCCTAATTATACATCTTTCATTCGTCATTGCCCTGTAATTTGAATACTCAAACTTTGTAGCAATTGAAATTTTGTAATTTTTCGTACATACTACCAAAACTTGTTTGGACGAAGATCTTCACATTTATGATCACACATACACATACTCACACATAGGCTTTGATAACAATATGTTAATGAATTTTATTTTATTACTTTTCTTTAGACTAGGATTGGAAATGTAACTTGTCATTAGGAAGAGCAGGGCCTAACACAAGTTTAACTTAACAGGAGACCCTGACAACTAATTGTAACCCCTATTTTGGAAGAAAATAAAGATTATTATTATGAGAAAGGTTTACCAGATCGTGCGCCTCGGCAGGTTGTATGAAGTAGATGTATGAGCTGGCGTGCACGTAGACCACCTCGCTGGTCTCGTAAGTGGGCAGCAGTAGCCGGTCGTAGCGGCACTCGTGCGCAAGCCGGGACACGAACTCCGACTGCGTGTAGCGGTCGCCGCCGTCCAGCGACGGACAGTCTACGATCGGAGCCCTGCGATACACAAATTACAATAGAATCACTACATAGTATAAAACAAAGTCGCTTTCTCTGTTTCCTATGTCCCTATGTATGCTTAAATCTTTAAAACTACACAACGGATTTTGATGCGGTTTTTTTAAATAGATAGAGTGATTCAACAGAAAGGTTTATATGTATAATACATGCATAATATACTTAAGGATAACCCACAATAACCATTTTCCCGTGCGGAGCCGGGGCGGGTCGCTAGTATACTATAAAGCACACCAGGAATGGCAAGAAATACAGTTCACAACGGTAAAAGAGTACCAAAAGGCGGCTTTATTGCTAAAGTAGCAGCTTCTACCAGGTCAAAGGAGAGGCAACGAAAACAAGGCGGGCAGTGCATTATAAAAAGTAAATAAACAAAAATAATGTAAATACCAAACTAAAACTACATTTGTTTACCAACAATACGCGGTACAGAACGCAAGCGTTAACAGTTTTTCTCGTAGGAATGAAGCATTTTCCCGCGGTAAAAGGTAGCCTATGTTACTCAGGGTGAATGTAGCTTTCTAATGGTGAAAGAATTTTTGAAATCGGTTCAGTTGTGTTTGAGTTTATTCATTACATACATACACACACACAAATACAAATCTTTCCTCTTTAAAATATTAGTATGATAAACATTTAGTTATTTTCGCTTGCCGTTCCAGGAAATCTCTTGTTACTGAGCACGTACTACACGACGAACGAGCATTTTACGAGCGAACATAAGTAATTAAATCTCAGATTCTTTATTTTTTATTTATTAATTTCACTTAACATCCTTTGGATTTGTTTTCGAGTTTTATGGTTTAAATTACACTGTATTTTAATGCCAAATCCCGCGGCAGTCCTTCAGGAAACACTGTAGCGACCGAAGCTACGGTGCTACGCCGTAGTAATTGGGTACCGCTACGAGCGGCTACGATAGTACCTACGCTACGGAAAAATTTAACACAATCCGCCTCACTCACGGTAGTGGAAATTACGAAACCAATATAAATAGACATTTGCTTGCATGAAATTACGGTTATAATGATAAGATTTTTTATCGCTACCGTTTACTTTCAGTTTTTGCTAAGCTTTCACATACACCCTGTATATTTGATATTTTGATGGTCCAATTTTCTTATTAAAATGTTTAAGTACTAAGTTTGTAAAAAAATCAGGGTTTAATAAATGGATTTTTCTTAAAAGCATCGACAAGACAGACTCCTGTGTAAACTACATATATTTACAGACTTTTCTGTAACATTACCAGTAAGTATTGCAAAATACGAGGAATTTTAAGTCTTAAACGTTGCAGTTAAATAAAAGACTTAGTAGTATAGTGGCCATATTTTCCGGTCATCGTGATTCCAAGGAAAACCTATTGTCATAATTTACATAGAATGAACTATCTTCTTATGCAAAACATTTAGTTTCTTTGTGCTTGATCACGTACACGCGATAACATTCTGTGAAGTACTGGACTTTACTCTCTTTTCAATAGTATAGGTTACCTGCCGCGGCATAAACTCAGTGTGAATTATCTATATTTTCATGGCTCTGCAAGGACGGACGGAGGGAGCTACTAACGACGCGAGTGCTAATATTTGGCGTGCCTGATAACATTGTGAACCAATTCGCCGACACACGAGATTTGCTCTCAGATTAACCGCTAAGCCGTTCGCTATGCACATATTAAATATACTTTAATTTTACAACTTACACAAACTCAAACCACCTCGTTGTTGGCTAAAGAGAAAAACGCCGCCGACTCGTTATCTAGATAAAAACACACCGGTATCAGGTCACAGAGAAGGCCAACTTTGTATTGCAGACGTCTAATCGGATTTTAGGAATAACTTCCTTTTTTTCCGAATTAATAAATTCCTACTTCCTAATCCTTATACTAATATTATAAATGCGAAAGTAACTCAGTCTGTCTATTTGTTACGCTTTTACGCTAAATCAGTGAACCGATTTTGATGAAAGTAGGTTAGGTACAGAGGGAAATATAGACCTTGGAAAAGGACATAGGCTAGTTTTTACTGCGGGAAAGTACCTCATTCCTATGGAAAAACTGTTACCGCGGGTGAAGTCGCAGGGAAAGCTAGTACCTATTACTATAAAATTTTAAATGCGAAAGTGACTGCTTGTCTGTCAGTCTGCTTGTTACGCTTTTACGCCAAAACCACCGAACAGATTTGGACAGCTTGGGAAAAGACAAGGGTTACCTTTTACCGCGTGGAAATGCCTCATTCCTACGGAAAAAACTGTTAACGCGGGGCGGGAAACTAGTTCATAATGAATGGGTAAATTTAAAATGAAGCTGGCTTTTAGACTTGATGTCAAAACTACAATGAGGCAGTATTGGATAGGATAATACAATTATTTTGGCAATGAAAAAGAAATGGGAAATCATAGTTAATTTCTAAACAAACAGGTCATTCTGCAAAAGACATTAAATTACATAATACCTACACTATTATTTTGTGTAATAGTGTATTATTTGTTTAAGCAAAAACTGTCTTATTAATAATAATAATACAGATTTGTACAGTGCCACTATCATCTTTTCTGTTCAGCACTGAAGTATGGCCAACAATTTTTATTTCCACTCGTAATAAATAACAACAAATTAAGATGGATCTAGCTGAGGTTCCTGCTGATTAGTTGGTTTACAAAATAAAATGAACCAACAAGACTCTAAAGCCAGACCAGAAAAATAAAAACCACGTGTATATATTTGCCAAAATAAAATTAGTTCCTTTGAAATTCCGCAACGCAGGACTTATGCCCTGACCTGTTCCTCTAGTATGATGATCGTTCACGCCTGGCGTGACAAACATAATTTTGTCATGCGTATGCTTAATAAAATACACCAATAATATTATTTATTGCCACCGGTAAGAAAAAAGCACAGTTGCAATTTTCAGAAATGAAACAAAGAGTCAATAGGCGGCCTTATTGCTGAAGTAGCAATCTCTTCCAGGAAACCATAGAGGACATTTCAATATGGTTGGTTCCTCATGGTATTTAGACAGTTAGATAAGAGATATATAGTTTGTCACAGTCACAGTGCGCAGTGGTTACGCTACCTACTACGCGCTACGGGGTCTGTTAGAAGGCGATAAATGAAAATCTGTATAGCATGGTAACTGGAATCCTCAACACACTTGCTGCACTTGAGGGTTATGGCAACACCTTATTTTAAAGGAGAGGCCTTAATCCAATCCAGAATTAAGCTATAGCAAATGTTACTTTCAATATTTCTTTGCTGTGAAAATTTTACTTGTTGCATTGCAACATAAAAACTTTTCATACTTATAAACTTCTCACTCACGTGACTGGCCACTTTGTATGACAAGTTGAAATTTTAATTTTGAGATTTCAACATAATGTTCAGGAAAAGTTGTTAAGTTTCATGAGTAGGGGGGTAATACCATAGATATGGGTACTACCACTATGTTCCAGATAAACAACCAGTTTTTCACGGATCTACTTCTCTAAAAACATATAACTAAGTTCTTATATGAAAACCGGTTTCTATTATCCTGAAAAATGGCCATACTAGAACACAATGAATTATTACCTAGTCTATTATTTTTAAATACGCATACCTAAAGATAATTTCTCTCTATTAAACTAAAGCCTTTTTTACAGTATGGTCGTTATAAAACTAAGTGTGGTTTTAACATTGGGGAGAAACGCGTTTTTACTGTCGAGTCAAGTATGAAAAAGGTTAAAATCAAGTTGAAACGTTTAATTTCATTTTAATTATTTATTTGTAAATGTTTAGTAAATTTCAGAGAAGTCCGTGGTAAATCACTGAAACTGTGTTAAGGCCACCTCTGTTCCTTGATTCAACTTTATATCTAGTAAATATTAGCACATTTTTATAAACCTATCTATCTTCCTAAAGATGTTTGTTTACAAGTGTAGATACTTAATAGAGTAATGCGTCACCGTAAAAATATCGTAAGCATTGTAAATTAAAAAATTATATAGATAACCGTTTTTTATATAGTATAGTGCAGTAGAGATACTCGTACATAGGGAAAATTCTAATTCGTTAACTATTTACCTGTAAGTTTTATTGTAGACTGTAGTCATTATTTAGCTCAGACTTTTATGTAATCCACTTGTGAAACTTAAGCGCTGTTAGCTTCCTTATGATTATAAAATAAATTCATTGATAGAAATAAAATTGCTGATGGATGGAATATAATACTTGAAAACACGGAAAATACTTTGGCCATTGTTGATTTAATATATGCGGCAGCGAGGGTATGCGTTGTGCTTATGCATAAGCGATCTCTTACTTAAGTCGGTTTAGTAGTGGCTGGCTAGGTCCGTTGCTTCCCATCAATCTAGGAGGTACTGGTTCGAGCCCCGCCACGGTACCAATATAATATTTGTGATTTATTAATCTGTGAACTGTGAACGTTTATTTGATGCTCTGTCGGTATTCTTCCTTATCGTGTGGATTGTCAAGTCTTCCAACGACCTCATAAATCCCAGTGTCAAAATTATCGAGCTGGCTAGGTTTTCGACGTAGCTCATGCAACCTAGATCCGTAGTTAGTAATCAGGACCCACGCGACCTACGGTGAAGAAAACTCCATAAGGAAACCTCCACATTCAAAGATTGTGTGTCCGTCATCATCTCGTTCGACAAATAACTACTCGTATCAGAGTAAGTGTAGTAGGAGAGAGCCCCTCTGTGGGGTCGTATTTGCTATGATATTATGTATGTAAATATGAAAAAGTGGAAATCTATCTATATTCTATCTATACTAATATTATAAAGAAGAAAGATTTGATTGTTTGTTTGACAGATGTTAATGAAACTTGGTATAAAAATAGAATGGACAATGGATAAAAGGTAGCTTATACCTTTTATCGCGAAAAAATTCATCATTCCCACGGAAAAACTGTTAACGCGGACAGAAAGTCCTTTTTTTTAATTGGCCTATGGTTGAGTCGAAAAAGTACGACGACGGATCAAGTTTCACCGGACTTGGACGGAAAGTTCGTAAGTACCTAATATAATAAATAAGATATAGGTACTGGGCCATAACTATACCGTAATAATGTAATTAAAGTTAACAAGCAGGTATAGCACTATTATCCTCTGTCAATAGACGCACAATAGCAGCAAAGTAAATAACAAAGTATTAAATATTAATACCAAAGATGCCATTGTTTAGTTAAAAACCGTAAACGAATTATTAATTTATTGCCGAGAAGATAACCCTGTATGAATCAGACATTTGTATTTATTGTATTATTACTTGCTTTACTTTTCTCGTCGCTGGGCAAGTAATTTCAGTAGTCTCTAGCCTTAGTACATAAACCTTGACACATCAAAAAAAACGAGGGAACCAAACGACTTTCATGTACAATCTGATAACTAGCACAATGCAAAGATTATCTTAACCGCGTGCAATACGGGCAAGATTACCTAGATGGTATTATTTGCCTGTAACTATTACAAAGAAAAAATTGTGGCTTTAAAGCCTTCAATACATTTATTTATATATTTAGGTACCTCATCATAAGCAAAAATTAATAATCATTTTATATGCGTAATGCAATGCAATACACAAGGAATCTAACCTGATCCTTTTCGGGTTTCACTCCGAAGGGAATTTCAAATAACTATCGATGATTCTAAATCACGCAGTAACGAATTCATCATCATAATTTCAGCCAAAAGACGTCCACTGCTGGACTAAGTCGAAACTTTGGACTAGTGCGCGGGGGCGTGTGTATCTTGGTGAAACAAAACCACTTTTGCGAATTTTCCAACCCGTTCCTCTCGTATTTCATTACGCATTTTTTTAAATTTATTTTGCATTTAAAGACCCCGTCCATGACTGAGGTATTCGATCATTACTACCTCTTGGCTATCCCAAAAAGGAGAGCCCATAATCTTGCCGGCGGCGGATGGAATTACCTTAAATTAGGAGTTGGAGATAACGGTCTCTTCCAGGTCATAGGCTGTTGTTTCGTTTCAGGATCGTAATGGTGAAGCCACGTTTCATCCATAGTTATTAATCGAGCCAAAAAGTGGTCAGGATCTTGTTATTACATATCTAAAAAGCTTTGTGAAATTCATAGTCTGGTTAGTTTTTGCGCGAGCATCCGTAAGCATTCTAGGCACCCAGCGCCTGACACGTTTTTAAACTTTTTTCATGCCCTAATAATCGTGTATAATATTATGGACACTCCCTATCGAAATCTTTACTTCATCAGCAATAAAACGAACAGTTAGGTACACGACGATCGAATACAATATAAATACATTTTTTAACGTTTATAACTATTTGTTCTGTTATTGCTGTCGCAGGGCGTCCCGAGCGTGTGTCGTCGTTGGTGGAAGTTCTCCTTGCTTAAACTCAGCACATCAACTTGCCACTATAGGAGGAGCATTAACATCAAATGTATCCTGCAAGTTATGATATTATCTGCTCCGTACTGAAATTTTTCATACACAGGTATTTAATTACCGCGCGAATTTCACTCCTTTTCACACACATTTTCGAGAACATGTTCCGAAACGAAGCAAACAAATGACTACATTCAGAAAAAAACAAAAGAGAATCGAAAACTTTTTGCTTTACTAATATTACAGATATCTCAGCTATGCCTGCTATGTTTTCTTACTAAGGAGTATAAATATCATTTTCACTACTTTATGAACACCCCTCGTATTGATATGATTAACTTTATACATTTTAATGCTAAAATTATGATAATTTATAAACATATACATGAGCTGACATTGGTCACGATTAGTTTGAGTGCTGAAAGTATAATATTGACCGTTGATTCATTACACTAATTAGATGCGTCCGGGTTCTTCGTAAATAAAATTAACTAATAGTGCACGACTCAACCCGAGTCGTGATTTTCATCTCGTCATAGAATTTGTGTAAGAGACAACCTACCAGACCGCTTTACGTAACTTATTTATTTATTATCATCTAAATAATCAATCAATATTAATCAATTATTCAATCAAAATTTAAGTCTCACCATAATATTAGGTCCTTACATAAGAAAAAAGTGGTAATCGGTTGGGGCAAGATCTGGAGAGTATGGTGGGTGACGCAGATCTTGCCCCAATCGATTACCACTTTTTTCAAAATTTGGATAACTTTTTACAAGGAAAAAATTTCAAATTTGATGAGGCAGTCAAAACCGCCTTCAAACAGTTCATAGACTCTCGCTCCCAGGATTTTTTTTCCAAAGGTATTAATGATCTGCCTATAAAATGGCGGAAGTGTATCGATAACAACGGCGCATACTTCGATTGATTAAATAATAATTTCATTAAAAAAAACTTGTTTCACTTTTTTGATACTGAACGGCAATTTCATATGTAAGGACCTAATATTATTATAGACCCGTATAAGAAGGTTTTTTTTTTTTCAATGTATCGCTGATTTTCCTAGCTCTTTGCCTAGGACACCCTGCCTAACAGAGAATAAAAAAATCGTGAAATATTTGTTACACACAGGCTTATAGCAACGCGGGCCTAGTTGCTCTAAGCACACAGGCACCTTGTCTGTGTCACTAAACATAATTAATTATATATATTTTTTATATATGGCTTACTTCTTTTTTAATTGACTTACTAAATATAAAATTTCTTTTAATAATAAATAATAATAAAATTTTATTCAGGAAACCAACAGTTAATTACGAAATATGAGTACATTTTACATATTTAATTCTAATTAACCAATTATAGGTATCCATATCCACTGATGGTTACAAATATGACTTTAACAGGCGAAACGTCTCGTAGACTATTTTTATACATAAGTAAGTATATTTACATTATGTGAATACATAATATTTAACTAACCTAAGTATATATAATATATGGATATAGTTTCAGTTTTGAGACACCTTGTATAATAAGTTTGGTAAAACGGCGTGTCTGTACATTGATTTGTTTTTTAAAAAACTGATTGTTGGTGGTAAAGGGAGTGCAGCTAATCATATCTTTACAAGTTTGAAAAAACAAATCGTCTGTCTGTCTGTTTGTACCTACACGCTAATCTCTGGAACTACTAAGAATGACACATAGGCTACATTTTACTGCGGGAAAATAATTCTTTCCCACGGGAACCTGCTAACGCGGGCGGAGCCGCGGGGCGGAAAGCTAGTAATGTAATATGTTCTTACTTATTCCAAGCACGGCATTAAAGCTTTTCTACTTTTAGCCACACATTTCTGCTTACATTGAAATGTTTTTATAATTTCTAAACGTTTTCAAATACTAAGACAATCTTCTTATATATAAAATTTTCGTGTCACAGTTTTCGTTCCCATACTCCTCCGAAACGGCTAGACCGATTCTCATGAAATTTTGTGAGCGTATTCAGTAGGTCTGAGAATCGGCCAACATCTACTTTTCATACCCTTGAGAGCGGGCGGAGCCGCGGGGCGAACAGCTAGTATTTTTATAAAATCTTAATCTTTCTTTTCCTACCTAGTCCGAGTAAACCTAATTTGCATACCCTACTTGCGAGTTAAGCACGCAAAATGACGTAGGCTTGTGTCAGTCACGTGGTCTTCTTGTTAGACCTTGTTTTCTTAGACCATGATTGTAGGCATTCGTAGGTATACCAGCAACGATGAGATCTCCTTCAATAACTTTGTGATGTGAGCCCAACAAATAGGAATAGGTAACGTTGTCCCCCTTGCGAAAGATAGGCATTATATAACACAACTAGCTGAACTAGCTTTCCGCCGCAGCTCCGCCCGCGTTAACAGTTTTTCCCGTGGGAATGAGGCATTTTCCCGCGGTAAAAGGTAGCCTATGTTACTCAGGGTGAATGTAGCTTACTAATGGTGATTTTTTTTAATCGGTTCAGTAGTTTTTGAGTTTATTTATTACAAACATACACACACAAAATACAAATCTTTCCTCTTATAATATTATTAGTATGATTAATTAATTATTTCTTCAAACTGAATATTAGACTGTCCATATTTTGATGTCGCTCGTGCCAGTCATTTTGAAATTTCAACCGTTTTTTGTGACACACTTATATCTCAAAAAAATACTATTTCTTTATATTCATGAGTTTAAAAATATGAATAGGTAGGTACTAGTAACAGGCACAGGAATTATAGACTGTTTTAATAACACCGTGCGTTTCGTTTCAGTGCAGTAGCACAGATTATCATCATAAGGAAATTGGAGGCATCAATTTGATTTCCTTTAAAAGTGTTGAGTTCGCATCACCTTGAACCTCACGCGGCTGCTCTTGATCGATTGCGGCGAGTCATGTGACCGCTGCGCACGCGTTGTCTGGCCTTCCAAAAACATTTTCCTTTTATTAATTACTGACGTTGTCGAATGGCGACCGCGCGCCGGAAGACGTAGTGTGGGCAGGCCCCCCACGAGGTGGACCGACGATCGGGCAGCGCAGGACCGACCATTGTGGAGATCCTTGGGGGAGGCCTTTGCCCAGCAGTGGACGTCTTTAGGCTGAGATGATGATGATGATGAATTACTGACGTTTTAATCATAGACATAAACATAGGCAAATCTTTATCGTAAATCCTCTTCTCTATACTCAACTTCAACTCAGCCTATAAGTATAACAAGTCCTTTACTGAGGCCGGAGGCCTCTCTTTTGGAGGGAAGGTGTTTCAATAATCCCTGGCTGTTGTTCTTTGGTTATCTACAGCAAAGAAACAGCTCTGAATATGTTCCTAGTAGCCTAACTGTCACCGCTTACTTGTTCCTAATATTACTTAGTCAAAATGTCATAGTAATTTCAGTTACAACTTATTATAGCTGCGCTTAATATATATTTGAATTGACCATAGTTCACGTAAAGCTTAGTCGCGTCACATGACGAAGTGATCACTCAAGATTATTACATCACGAATAACTTTTTTAATTATTCACGATACACATTATAATTGATAGTTATTAAATATGGCAATAGTCTACTTTGTTTTACAGCCACCATGACTGGCGTCTGCTAATTCAACAACCAAGGCCATAGTAAGGCCAAGGCAAAGGTCGAAACTCTAATACACGTAAAAGTCTTAAAAGTACAAGTTTTCAAACTATTAAGCATCGGTCAATAGATATTTTGCCTTATGTACTTTTCTCTTTATTTAATTAATATAATTTTAATAACATCACACAAAAGTGTGGAAAATTAGTTATACTAGTTAAACAGTCAGGACCAAGAGCCTGAAGTTTAATAAACACTGAACAGTCATGAATTTATTATTATTCAAACATTTTTAATAGATAACTAAGGTGTTATTTATTAGTAATTATTTCTTTAATAAAGTCTATTGAAGTTTTGGAGACACCTTACTTATTGATAAAAAAATGCGACTACTACACTAAGTGACACTACGGTATTGGTTACGTTACGATTCCGTAAATGAATTTCAGCTAAAGCTGTATCTTACGATGCACTATGAAGGTTGTGTTGCAGTTGCATCCATTTTCTAAAGCATACATACATGATAAGGTCGCGTTACATATTTTAATATGCAAGCACAAAAGGGCAGTAGGTGCAGGCTCTACTAGATCATAGTATTATTATTATCTGTGACTAGATAGAAGGTCGTTCAATCGCTGGTTCCGGAAAATTCACCATCTCTAGATAAATTAATAGATTTTTTTTAATATAGGGGTTTGAAATTGCTTACCTAATATTTGTTCTTTTTATTATAAACATTGATTACTGTTGCTTTTATGGGAAACTTTATAGTATATTTATCGAAAGAGTCACCCAAAAGAGATTTGTAAGTATGTTCCTTCGTAAATAAAAACATTTTATTTTGCCAAAATCTTACATAAGTACTAAAAAATAACTACAACAGCCGAGCCTAATAAACCCCCTACCTACTCCCCACTCTATTGCTTAGTACTATAAAATAAAGTACTATTATATACCGTGAAAGTTAGCTGGTTGTTATCCGCAACATAGCGATATGGTTTGTTTCATATTAATCCGGACAAAAGGTCATTCGCGCCTGCATACAATGCGAAAACGATACGATAAAACTAGGAAATTATCGCAAAATACGTAATTTCTAAAAAATCCATCCCCAAGATCCATTTCAAACCTGTACCAATTTTCATCAAAAATTTCTTCCCGATCTAGGAATTTTCCCGTGGAAATAAGGTTTTTTCCCGCGGTAAGAGATAGTCTATATCTTACTCCAATGTCTATTCTATATATCTGTACCAATCTTCATCAAAACTTTTCACCTCTACTACTAAGTTTCATCAAAATCGGTTTCAGTGGTTTTGGCGTGAAAGCGTAACAGACAGACAGTTTTTTTTTTTTTTTTAATTGACTTTGTCCGGCAGTGGACGTCTTTCGGCTGAGATGACAATTGACTTATGACCTATGTGTCGAACAGGTACGATCAATCAAGCTTCGCCGGACTTGCGGGGGAGCGGAAGACTCTACCCCAAAAAAAGTCATTATACCAACGCGTCTAGGGGCGGCTCAAGGGAGCCTCGGACCACGGCCTAGCGCGTTGATATTGAAAAACATCGTGAAGGAGACGACGCCTAAGGGGCTCCGTCTCTGATTTTCAATTTTGATTTTGGTTCTGGCCGCGCCCCCGCCGGCGGGTGCGGGCGTTGTTACCTGAAGGGAACAGACAGACAGACAGAGTTACTTTCGCATTTATAATAATATTATAGGGAAGTAGGGATAGGGATTAAATATAGTAGGCATAACTTTCAAGAAAAGAGATCAATGAAGTTTTGTCCGCATTTCAGTGAAACTGACCATGTATGTACCACGTGGAAATAAACAACTTTCCCTAAGAAACGTAGGTATGAAACTCAAAATTAAAATTCAACTTGTCATACAAAGTGGCCAGTCATGTGACTGAAGTCTGTATGAAAAGTGAAAAAATATTTTTGAGATTTCAACGTATGTTCCTTAGGGAAAGTTGCTCAGTTTCATGAGTACTGTGGCGTGCATGCATCCTACATGCTCGCCGCGTTCGTGCTGGCAGCCTCTTTCCGCGTTTTGAGCCATTTAATTATGAAAAGTAATATCAATTTGAATTTCGTTGATGAGAGAAAGACGGCCTTAGCTCCAGCTACGAGCTGGTCTTTGTACCATGTCTTCAAAAATTTGTTGTATTGCATCTAAGTTTTTACTTTTGTTTGTAGTTTGTGGCCCTGTGAGGCCCGTCTTTATGTCAGCTAGCTATGTATAGGTGGAGACTTGTTATTAGCATCGTAGTATTAATTGAGTTTCATTTTGTTGTAATTTAGCTGTAAGTCTTCCAAAAATAAAATAAATAAAATAATAATAAAATAAAAATAAATGATCTTTAGCTAAAGTACGTGGTATTACTGCTAAGGGTGATAGGATTAGGACAGCGCTCCCTCTGAGCGCAACGACGACGTGCTCCTGCGCCGTCTCGCGACGGTATACTACCACTCACTATGTTGTGTATAAACTATTATGTAGTTAAATTTCACGGTGTATACTTCTGTGCCTATTATACTTACTTACTTCGGTTGCTTTATTATCATCTCATAATAATTGTTAGCCTAGTAAGTATTGATTAGTAAGGTGTCCTTTGTCCTTTCTACAGATTGGCGCATAATAATATGTAAGTTTATACGTAACCTTTACGTCTAATCGCCACATTTATGTCGAGCCTTGCACCTATTATTATTTATTATACGATGATCGACAGCACTTATTATACGTATATAGATAGATACCTACAACAATAGTTTAGTTTTATTTATTACATATTGCACACGTTTTTACAATATTTTTTTAATTTACGTTTTTCTGATTTTATTTAATTATTACTACAATGAATGTAATTATTGAATTGAGTATGCTTTATAATTGCTTTCTTTCTATATGTAATAATGTTCTTTTTTTGTTGATTTTAATAATCTGATAACTTAGAGCAACGCCGGCCTTCCAGTCTGATAATATTTAACGTTTTGTTTATTTAGTTAGTAAGAAAACTTAATTATAATAATAATAATATTTTAATAATTTTAAGTAATGTAATATTGCATTAAGCGTCACTTGTACTATTTCATATTGTGCATGCAAGACCGTTTTGACTTGTGACTTTACAATGAATGAATAAATAAACAAATAAAATAGTATAAAAAGGTCATCCACCCACAGTATGAGTATGTATGTATACAAATAAACATTATATTAAAAAATGCAGAAGAATAAAAATAGATTAAGTTAATATCAGGAAATAATATTTTGCGTAAGAATGCCTAAAAATAATAATTTACATTGCATTCCTTATTTATATCATATTTAAACGTAAATGGTCATAAATCATAAAACTTATGTCCAGATAATACGGAAAATAATTTAATAAATTCGCAATAATAAATATCCAAGTAAAAATAGCATTTTTTTAAAATTATATAAATCTTTGTACCCATTTACAAAGAATTTTCCAAAAAGAGGTTTTTCAGTAGACGACGCGACGGTCAAATTCGTCGTAATAATAATAGTACCTATGTTATGTATATTCTGTTTTCACAATTTTGTTTAATTATATGCTTAGTTTATTTATCTACCCTAAAATAATGGAAATGAATTATGTGTGAACGATCATGGTAGAAATAAAAGCTTCAGTCTGGATAAGAGCAGCATCAAATAGTATCGAATCAGTCAGAGTAACTACAAGTAGTAGTAATTACAATAATGTGATATTTTTTCAAGTTTACTTGAAACTACCTATTTTTTATTTCAAGTGAGTGTGCTGGATAAAATAAGTTGGGCATTCTCTAATCTTTAAAATGCTCTTGAACAGCAGATAAAAACAACAAAAAAGGTCAAATCACCGCTTCCTCGCTCGGCCGCGCCAATTAACCGACCAGTAATTACTTTTCGACGTAAAATACAATTACAATCACTCATAGTGCTATAGGTACCGATTAGGTTTTGTTAGGTATTAGCGAAAGTTAGTTAGATTTACCTAAACATTGCTTGTTTATAAATAAATGGTTGTTTATTGAGTAGGTAATGTTTCGCGGTTAATTAAAACAAAGTCTTATGTTAGTTTACGCCCCAAGGTGTGAACAGAACCTAGCAGTGGTTACTGTATAAGTACATATGGTACTTAGACCATCGAATACCTATGTTGTATATTATACAACAATTTTCTTCCCTATTTGAATACTTAGCTTATATGTTACATGCGTTGTTGAATAATGTATTAAAGCGGACAGCTAACTAATAAATAGGAACAAACTAGCCCGCCCGAGCCTTCGCCCACATAGACATTATCACATTTTCCGGAAGAAATAATATCAATTTAAGTGAAAAACTATCTACTAGGTGCTACAAACATTTCATTTCGTTTCATTTCCATTTTGCGTGAACCAGTTACATCCAAACTTTGATTGAAATTTAAAATATTAGTCTGATGACTCCTCATGAGAAGAGGTGAATCTTTGAGATAACAGAACTGAATACTTTTGAGATTCTGACTGATGAGATGGCGAGTGCGCTTACTTTGCTCCCTATAAGATATTGCGATGTGATAAGATTATTTGTCTTTCGAACGTGCCGTAAGTAATTCGTCAAGAATTACCGCGCCGCTTATGCTAGGTATGACGTCCGCAGTAATCAAACCGTAATCCCCACGACACAGGTAATCCTAAAATTAAATTTCAGAAATAGTACGTAAGCGTTCACATTAGTGAAGTACGACGAGTGTTACAGTATTGCCCACAATAAAGATATTTTTATTATTTTATGGAATTGTTTAAAGCAATTAAACATTTAATTACACGGATCGGTTTACATTATCTTCACGTTATTGGCTTGTGTAAATATTTTAAATAGGTATGCTATCATAATAATATAGGTAACTAAAACACGCGGCAAGAAGAAACGCTGGCTAGCACGTCGTCGTCGTCGTGAAAGCGGATATGAAAGAGAACAATCTCATACATGACGCTACCGAAGATCGGGCAAAGTGAAGGAGTTCGAGTAGAAAATCGGACACTGGGACTACAACTACAACTAGGCCAGGAAAATGCTAGGCCCTGGGCCGCAAGGTCAACAAGTCCAGCTGCATGTGCTGTCTGTACATTTTTTATTTTTGTTAAGCATTAAGTACATTTTGTAAGCCTATGCTTAAAATAAGCTTTTTTTTTAATACAATAAAGTTGACCCTGTTTCAGGGTTGGCTCTCGAACACTTCGATGGGCTGTTAACAATCTATATAGTAAATAACAGTATAGGTAGGTAGTACCTAATTTGCTCCATCTTAGATTCGAAATCAGCTGTAGTCGTTATTTGTTAATCCAGTCTAGTGGTATATCTAAACACGTGAGAAAAGTCAACATTATAATAATACTTATATAATAAAAAAAACCTTTGCTACTGTATTTGGTTAGTCAAGTCAGGTGACAAGCTGGCACTGGCGTTGGAAACAGGAATCTACTATACTGAGATTTTTCTATTTATACTCTAAGCTTCTACTTTATAATAAAACTGTAGAGATCAAATATCTGTACATAGAAAAAAAAGATGAAATCCGAGTCAGGACGATGTGAGAAGTAAAATAGAACATATCTAGATAATTTTCTTTTTTTTTAATCTCCGAAACTATTGGACCGATTCGAATGAAATTTTGCATGGTGGTTCTTTACATCCCTGGTCAACATCTTGGATAGGTACTTTGAAACGCGGAAAATTAAAGAGTTCCCGTGGGATAGTTCAAAATTAGTACGGAAAAGTCGAAAAACAACGCGGGAGTAGTCGCGGGCAGACAGCTAGTACTATAATAAAACTGAAGAATCGGCGTGTCTGTACATTGATTTGTTTTTCAAAAAACCGAATGTAGGTATAAAGGGAGTGTAGCCACAGTGAAGCTGAACACAAAAATACAAGTTTTGAAAAATAAATGTCCGTCTATCTGTCTGTCAGTTTGTAGGCACGCTAATCTCGGGAACCATTGGACCGATTTTAATTAAATTTTGCATGGTAGTACCTTATATCCCCGGTCAACATGTCAACATCTTAGATACTTTTTACGACGGAAAAAAAAACAAACGCGTAGTCGTAGGCGACAGCTAGTTAAAGAATATGTGTTTCAGTATTGCGTCATAATTAAGACAAATGAGATTTTAGTCACGGTCACTGAAAAAAGCGACAAAGTGCGCATTGGACTACCCCACCAAAGGTTCTGCTATCATCCGTTAAATTTAACGTAATTTAATTAATTTGTTGTTCTTAAAACTACAAGGAAGTTAATTGTCTGGGGACCCTCTGATTTATAACTATCTTTTTACTTTAAATCAAATTTTAATCTTTAAAATATAATACATATAGATAGGTAGGTACTAGTATAATATAAAAGATATCGCCAATTAAAATTAACAGAGCGGTAGAAAAAGCACATTTCTCAGTAAGTACCTAAAATTTTAAGTAATTAGAATATTATAGCTAGCAACATACTTTATTGCACACTAGTAAAACAGTACAGTATAAACACAAAGTGCAAATATAGGCGGCCTTATTGCTGAGTAGCAATTTCTACCAGGCAACATAGTAATTATATTTTTATGTTATGTGCACGTTACGACCGCCTATACATATAATATGTTATAGTTTAGGAATTGGCTACGGACAAAGTGATTGACAAAGGGATGGACAAAGGGACAGTATAGCCTCCATTGCAATATGTGGTTCTTTTCGCTAAGGAACCCCATATTTGTACACCAATACTAAGATGTCTTTGCATTAATTTCGAATAGGTAAGCACATTTAATTCAATGGCATCTGTAGTGTAATGAATAAAGCGTCTGGTGTCTGCCTTGTGTTCATATCCCTTTAAAATTCCTATACCGCAGCATGGTCTGTTTAAGACGTAAGATAATATATTGCAAACATACATATATTATACCTTATACATAGTTTAATGTTGTGAAGAGAAATAAATAATTCTATAAAATATCTGTAGATTGCAGTATGTGGACATTATGTGAGGACGAGAAGTCGACCAATCGCCGTGTCGTCGTGGCTACAGTCTATTACAAATTGTTTTCAGGTGCAATTTGATGTATTCTTATTCTGTAGTATAAAGCCTTATGGTAGAACCTCCCTAGACTAACCTGTTTGCTAATAGTGTGGGGTTTCGATGTTAACCAATAATTAAACCTGGTGACATAATTTTATATTGAGCCGTCTAAAGGCTTCGAACACGACTCTTGTGACAACTACATCCGTAAATTTTAGTCGATCCCAACGGCTATACGTGCCTTCCGAGACTCGGGATCATCTTTCTTTCTAGATAATCAGGTGATTCAGCATGCAACGTCCTAATCTAAGTGATATTTCTTTGTGGGTCCCACCGGGGTTGAAACCCGGATCCTCCTTAAGGTGAGCCTTTACCATTCGGCCACGGAGGCTGTTATTCACCTGTTTATTTTAATTGATCAAAAAACAAAACGGCAGCGACAATTTCCTTGATTTTTTCTGATTGTAATCAGAGTGGAATCAGTGAATTTAATTGACTATATTATTTATCAATGTTGGGTGAAACGAGAGACAGACTAGGAAGACAGACCGCGCCATACCGCACATAACAATTAGGTGTTCTTACCATTCAACACGAGCCTCGCGCTGCGTGAACAAACCGACCAGCTATCAACCGCATATACGTCTCTACAACCTATTGTTTATGTACTAAATTAGCTACGAGTTTGATTCAAGTTTAATAATAAACACAGGTGTGTTATCAGAGGATACTCGACAGTATTCAATATTAATGTAGGTAAGTGTATTACCTACCTGGTCAAAAATGAGTAAGACTTTTGTAAAAAGACGTTCTAAATACAATATCGGTCATTTGATTTACTGGGTGATTTACTAGTAGCTTGCACAACTATAAAAGTTTTTTATGTACCTAGGTAGTTTTTTACGCAGAATATAATATTTACCTTCTATTTACAAAATGCCACAGATAGTGCAATATAAAAGCATAGACTACTAAGTACTGCTCAATATTAAAAAATAAGTCACTAAATTTAAGTTTTTCTGAAAAGTGCAATATGCACTAAACACAAATAAAGGTTTCATTTTTTCACTTACAGCTGAGTCTTCTGCCCGGGCACATTTTTAAAAACTATGAGGAGTATCGAAAACAGCAATAAAGTTCTTAATTCCATTGCGAGAAATTATAGAGAACACATCGAGGCGCACTTTAGGCGGGTGCGTGTGCGCACTTGTTCGCGATGCGTGCGCGCCGCGCGGAATATCGACCACTACTGCACTGCGCCTGGAAGCTGGTGACCATGGTCGACGAAAAGGCTGCGCCTGCGACGCTATAGGTATTCTAAGAGCTTTCATTTACCTACAAAAAGACGCAAATCCACGAAGCACTATTATTGCGACAAAAACACGTACGCGCTGTACTTACTTATCAGTATCCTTTGCTAAACCTAAGGTAAATTCTCCCAAATAAGGTTAATGAGAAAAAGAAAACAAATTTTTTACGTGAAGCTACTGTATTTGTACATTTGATTACACATCTTTAACACCGTGTGGCTGCATACAATTTACAGTGTAAGTAATAAAATTTAAATCTTGCATTAACTTTGTTAATCTCTCGAAATGTCTTTGAGTATAAGGAAGTGCACCTTCTATAAAGCTTGCTAAAGAAGCAACTTTTAGCTGTCCGGAAATAATTTCAGGTGCCAGAATATTAAATACCAATTGAGCTGCATGACAATTTTTATTGTTTGTATTCCATTCCATTGCGAATTTTAACAGGGATTCTTTTTGAGTGTTATTAATTTCTTTAAGAGTCTCATATAACTTTTCGTCGCCTTGTTTTAAGACTTCATTAACAATCTTGAGCACCTGAAATGGTCTTTCCATGCGTAGGGCCAGCTTCAATGCTTTAACCAGTTTCTTGTCATGCAATAGGTTCATTAATTCCTGCTCTTGAAGAATTTGTTCTTCTCTTTCTTTAGATTTTTGTTCACGGCGTTCAACTGTAACATCTTTTATTTTGACTAATTTTGAGTCTGAGCCTCCTGTAATTATCATTGATTCCAGTTTGTTAACTGCCATGGACCAAACTTTACCCTCATGGTAGTCAAGAGACATTTTGCATTCAGATGACTTTATATTCCACAGTTTGAGGAGGCCATCTGCACCACTTGAAATGATTTGTTGGCCTCTGCTTAAAAATTCTACTTTAAGAACTGAACTTTCATGACCTTCAAAGGTCTTGAGACAACTCAAGTCTGCAATAGACCAAAGTTTTATAGAACAATCAGCTGCAGATGTGATAACTACTTGGTCAATAGGGGAGAATCTTACACACCAAACACCTCTTCTGTGACCTTTGAAAACACCCAATAAAGAAAGTTCTTCTGTCCACAACTTTGCTGTTTTATCTTGAGAGCCAGTAACAATCATTTTATCATTAGGTGACACAGCCACACAGTTAATATCCATCTGATGAGCCAATTCTGTGTAATTGGATTTAATCTTTTGTTCACAAGTTTCTAGGTCCTTAGGCACAGACCAAACTTTCAAACAACTGTCTTGGCTGACTGAAGCAAAAAACTCACAAGATGTTTGTGAAGTAAACACAGATCCAACTGAAGCTGTGTGTCTGGCCCCAACTCCTACACATGTCATCTGATTGTTAGGGTCTTTCACCCAAATTCGCACAGTATTATCCTTTCCAGATGATACAAACATGTCTGGTTTAGTGGGGAAACTTGCAAGAGCCAATACAATATCTGTGTGACCCTTAACAATCTGGCAATTCATATTGTCCAGTTCATAATGTTTTAGATCACGGCTATTTGTTGCTACAACAATATGACTATCCTCTTTGCCTACAAAAATTATGTCCAACACTTCATCTGTAAACCCAACCATTTGTTTCATACAATTGAATGATTCCATGTCATGTATAATGATATTATGATCCGATGAAACAACTGCCAACACATTCCTAGCTTCATTGAACAGCAAGTGAGTGATGGCTAATCCTCCTTCTTCTGTAGCTGGTGATACAAGACTGTTGGTTTGCTCATACATCAAACGGCTCATTTGCAAATTCCAAATTTTAATAACCCCTTTCTCTCCAGCACAAGCCACATAAATACCTTCCATTTCAGGTTTCTTCTTGAAGTTGGGGATTTTGAATGAAACCGGCAACAGCAAAGTGTCCTCAATACATTCATAAACAGGAACTGTTCTCAAAGCTTTACTTTCATTGAGGTCCCAAAGTATCAGTACTCTGTCCCTACCAGAACTAACCATGTGCATACCATCAGGAGTGAATTGCAGAGAAGTTACTTTACTAAAATGGCCAGAGTACACCATGTGTGCTTTGCCTGTTTTGGAATTCCATGATCTGATTTTACTGTCATCAGCTGCACCAAAGATTAATTGTTTTGCACTATCTGGGTGAAACTTTAATACTGTGAAAACACCCATGGCACCTCGCAGGCTACTTGTGCAAGTATGATGAGTAAGATCCCAAAGTCTAATACTGCCATCAGATCCTCCAGATGCAATATTTTCATCTGTAGAGTCAAATGCCAGTTGGGCTACAGGCCCTTTATGGCCAGACCTCCAAACCTTCTGCGTTTTTGCTGTTTCTCTGTCCCATAACTTTATTAAGCCACTTTTGTGTGCAGTAACAACTGTATCATTACTATGAGACAACTGAAATGTGTATATTTGGTCACTTTCTCCTCCATCTATAGTTTCACCAAAGGTAAGTATGTTTGATAATGTGTTAACATCAATTACCTTGATAACATCTTCACATTGGCAAAGCAGATGGGAACCATCTGCCGTCCATCTAACTCCTCCACCTGTATAGAAGGCCGAGTATTCTGCAGTTTTTTCATAGCTGTAAATAAACGTGAAATGTACTTATTTGGCATATAAAATACTATCATAACAACAATTCAGTTGATTTTGATAGCACAAAAACATTAATTTATCCTGAATTGGGGATAAATGTGGAAGAATTATAATAATAAAGTCCATAAAGAAAGACAAAATTATAGGTTATAATTGATTGAATAGAATAAATTGAAATAAACTTACACGTCCTTTAAAGAATGAGCCATGAAGAAGACTTTTAACACTATTTTTTTAAATAAGAAATACTTGATCACCACAAAACGTTACAAATCACCTGTAATCATTTTACGAATTATCATAAAAATGTCAAACACACACACGTGCGTTTGACATTTTAAAGTCCCAATAATGCAAGACCAATTAATGCACAACTAATGCCTGTTGTACACAAGCGCAGAACAGTGAGTAGAGATGGGCACGTACCCAGGTATTTACCCAACCACCCGGTAAATACCCGTATCTACCCGGTAAATACCCATATCTACCCAAATCAGTGGGTAGATTGAATTCAATAATTTGTTCTAGCATTATTTTGTTTGTTTATGCGCCGATTTCGATGAAACTCGGTTTGTAGCACTATTTTGGCAAGGAAAATAGAATGCAATAAAGAAATTTACAAAAATCCAAGATGGCGGCCAACTTTTTAGTTTATAGACTGATTTCGATGAAACTCGGTTTGCGACACTATTTTGACAAGGAAATTAGAATGCTATGTGAAAATTATCAAAAATCCAAGATGGCGGTCAACTTTTCTGTTTATGGACCGATTTAGGTGAATTTCAGTTTGAAACATTATTTTAGCATAGAAGTTAGAATAGAATGTCAAAATCTACAAAAATCCAAGATGACAGCTAACTTGCTTGTTTATGGACTGATTTTGATGAAACTTGGTTTGTTACATGTATTTTTTTTGTCTACAAACTGAATGCAATATCAAAATTGTCAAAAATTCAAGATGGTGGTTAACTTTTTTGTTTATAGAGTGATTTAGATTAAACTTGGCTTATAACACTATTTTCACAAGGAAATTACAATCCAATGTCAAAATTGACAAAAATCCAAGATGGGGGCCAAATTTTTTGTTTACAGACTTATTTCGATGAAACTCTGTAACACAATTTTGTCGAGGGAATTAGAATGCAATGTCAAAATTGACAAAAATTCAAGATGATGGTTTACTTTTTTGTTTATAGGCAGATTTCGATGAAACTAGGTTTGTACAACTATTTTGTCAAGGGAATTTGAATGCAATGTAAAAATTTACAAAAATCCGAGATGGCGGCCAACTTTTTTGTTTATACACAGATTTCGATGAAACTCGGTTTGTGACACTATTTTGACTAGGAAATTAGAATGCTATGTAAAAAAAATTAAAAATTCAAGATGGTGGCTAACTTTTTTATTTATAGAGTGATTTAGTTCAAACTTGGTTTATAACACTATTTTGACAAGGAAATTAGAATCCAATGTCAAAATTGACAAAAGTCCAAGATGGGGGCTAACTTTTTTGTTTATGGATAGATTTTGTTGAAACTCGGTTTGTTACACTATTTTGGCAAGCAAATTACAATGCAATTAGAGATGGGCAATAGTTTTTGCCCGTTTCATTCCGCCCGGGTTATAACTGGGTTAAAACCCAAAGACCGAGTAATAACCCATTATCTACTTTTTTGGTGGGCAAAAACTCAGAAATATGAAAAATGAAGAAAAAAACAATCGGATTTGTTAATTTATGATAATTAGTCACACATACAAACTCGGCATCAGTTTAGCGCCGCTTCAAATTGAAAAGTTCAATGTTAAAAATCGAAATAATTTTCATTGTTTTCGTTTATGGGCTGATATCAATGATACTCAAATCAGGGCTAAGTTACTTTGATGAAACTTGGTATAGAGATAGAATAGACCTTGGGAAAGGACATATGCTAACTTTTACTGCGGGAAAATATCTAATTCCCACGGGAAAAACGAAGCTGTGGGGCGAAAAAGTTTTTATGAAACTTGGCAATAAGATAGAATATATCCTGGGGATGGTAAGTTACCTTTTACCACAGGAAAAAATATTCCCATGGGAAAAATAGTGGCGCACTTCAAAAGTTTTGCTGACACTTGGCACAGAGGTAGCTAGTATAGACCTTCAGGATGTATAAAGGCTACCTTATACCGCTTATAAATTTAATTAAAACCTTATTCGCTTTTGAACCGATTGCTTTCAAAATTAATGTCTAGGGTTCTTCCCAGTGATGTCCAATGACAAAACTGAGGTCAAAATTAGAATAAAATGGCCGCCGTTTTGAACTTTTTTGTTTCTGAACGGATTGCTTTCAAAATTGATATCTAGGGTCCCCAGTGGTCTCCGATGACGAAACTGAGGACAAAATTGGAATAAAATTGTCGCTATTTTCAACTTTTTTGTTACCAATTTGAGGTTTATTACGTAGTTGAAGGCATAGTAAGTATCTACCCATTGAATTTAATTTATTTAAGAAACCAATTGGACTCTAAGGCTGCTTTTCCACCAGAGCTGTGCTAGTAAAATGTGTCGTACGAGGATGTGTAGCTGTGCTGTGGAAATGTGTAGGGGTTTCCACCAGAGCTGTGCGAGGTAAATGTGTCGTACGAGGATGTGTAGCATTAATGTGCGGTGCGAGGATGCGTTGCGAAGCTGTGAAATGTGTGAGCCGGGTGTGCGGCAGTGATATTTAGGGTCCCCAGTGGTGTCCAATGAATGACGAATCTAAGGTCAAAATTGGAAAAATTGGCCGCCATTTTGTTTTTTTTTGTTTTTTAACGGATCGCTTACAAAATTGATATCTAGGGTCCCCAGTGGTGTCCGATGACGAATCTGAGAGCAAAGTTGGAAAAAATGGCCGCTATTTTGAACTCTTTCGTTTCTGAACCGATTGCTTCCAAAATAGATATCTAGGGTTCCCAGTGGTGTTTGATGCAGAAACTGAGGTCAAAATTGAAAAAATGGCCACCATTTTGAGCTTTTTTGTTTCTGAATGGATTACTTCCAAAGTTGATATCTAGGGTCCCTAGTAGTGTTCGGTGACGAATCTTCGGTCAAAATTGAAAAAATGGCTGCTTTTTTGTACTTTCTTTTCTTAGTGTGGGGGTTGGGAAAATTTTATTCTGACGTCAGATTTGTTAGAGTCTAGAGACTACTGGGAATGAAAATCTAGCAAAAAAGTTTGAAATGGCGGCTATTTTTTCAAGTCTAACGTCAGATTCGTTATTGAATAACTTTGGGGACCTATCGATTTTGAAAGCAATTCGTTCAGAAAAAAAGAAGTTCAAAATGGCAGCCATTTCTCCAATTTTGACCTTAGATTCTTCATCGGTCACACCCTAGATATCAATTTTGAAAACAATTCGTTCAAAAAGAAAAAAGTTCAAAATGGCGGCCATTTTTTTCCAATTTCGACCTCAGATTCATCATGTGACGCCACTGGGGACCCTAGATATCGATTATGAAAGCAATTCGTTCAGAAACAAAGAACTTCAAAATGGTGGCCATTTTTTCCAATTTCGACCTCAGATTCATCATGTGACGCCACTGGGGGACCCTAGATATCGATGGAAAATAATTTTCTGTTAACCAAAAAATCGAAAAAACCAAAAAATCGAATCTTACAACAAATATATTATTCGTGCACTAAAACTACTAATCTTGCGCCAAATATCCAAGGGCGTGAAACGAAGCGGGGGAACGGGGGGGAACAGGGGGCGCAGCCCTCCGGTAAAAAAAAACAAATCTACCCAGAATCGAATCGGTTGGTTAGGTTAGGTTAGACTGATGTCAATAACAGAGCGAAGGGAACCGAGCGAGCGGAGCGAGCGTGCCGGGGCAGCGGCCGGCGACCGCTGTAGTTTTGAATTTTTCAATGTTGATTAACTCAAGAAGTCTCAAGTTTGCATATTATTTTGGTGCACAATTAGTATATTAGGTGGAACAAGAGTATAATTTGGTGAAGATATTTAGGTGGAACAAGAGAATAATTTGAGGTACGGTTAAATACTATCCGATATCGATTAAGAAAGTAATTAGTTCAGAAAGAAAAAAGTTCAAAATGGCGGCCATTTTTTCCAATTTTGACCTCAGATTCGTCATCGGAGACCACTGGGGACCTTAGATATCAATTTTGAAATCAATCCGTTGAGAAACAAAATAGTTTAAAATGGCAGCCATTTTTACCGACTTTGATCTCAGGTTCGTCATTTGACACCACTGGGGACCGCAGATATCAATTTTGAAATCAATCCGTTGAGAAACAAAAAAGCTCAAAATGGCAGTCATTTTTACCGACTTTGATCTCAGGTTCGTCATGTGACACCACTGGGGGACCCTAGATATCAATTTTGAAAGCAATCCGTTCAGAATCAAAAATGTACATAGGTACTGGCGGGCATTTTTACCATTTTTTACCTCAGATTAATCATTGGACACCACTGGGAGCCTTAGATATCGACTTTCAAAGCAATCATTTGAAAAGCAATAATATCAAAATATCGGCCATTTTTTCCAATTCTGACCTCAAATTATTATTCGTCATTTTTTAGGCTAAAAACAAAAAAGTTCAAAACTACACGAATATATCCTTCCTAAGGTCTATTCTATCTCTGTACCAATTTTTATCAAAATAATCCGCCCTCTCTACCATTTTTCCCGTGGGAATGATGTATTTTCCCGCGGTAAAAGGCAGCCTATATCCATCCCCTAGGTCCGTTCTATCTCTGTGCCAAGTTTCATCGAGACTTTCCTCCTGCGCTATCATTTTTCCCGTGGGAAAAAGGTATTTTACCGCGGTAAAAGGTAGCCTTTGTCCTTCCCCAAGGTCTATTCTGGTTCTGTACCAAGTTTCATCAAAATCGGTTCAGTGGTTTTGGCGTGGAAGCGTAACAAACAGACTGACACAGTTCCTTTTGCATAAATTTATAATATAAGTAGGGATAATTTAGTGTAAAATCTTCAGTTACCTTTGTTACGAGTGTAGTAGGCTATTTTTTTAAATTAAACTATGCTTTTCGTGTATATTCATATATTTATTGCAATAATAGACACTTGAATTACCATTATTAGTGTATTTGAGTTTTTGCCCACCTGTTTGGGTTTTAACCCGGGCGATAATGGGCAATAATGGGTTATTACTCTCATGAGGGTTATAACCCGGGTCGTTGCCCATCTATAAATGCAATGTCAAAATTACAAAAATCCAAGATTGTGGCTAACTTTTTTGTTTATAGACTGATTTCGATGGAACTCGATTCGGAACACTATTTTGCCAAGGGATTTAGAATACAACTTCAAAATTGAAAAAAAATCAAGACGATGGCTAACTTTTTTGTTTATAAACTGATTTAGATGAAACTTGATTTGTAAGACTATTTTGACAAAGAAAAGTCGAATGGAATATCGAAATTGTCAAAAATCGAAGATGAGAGCCAACTTTCAAGTTTATGAACGGATTCCGATGGAACTCGTCACACTATTTTGGGAAGAAAAGTATAATGCAATGTAAAAATTCACAAATATCTAAGTTGACATCTGACATTTTGTTTATGTTCTGATTTCGATGAAACTCGGTTTTACAACACAATTTTAAAACAAAAATTCAAAAAATGTCCTAACAAGTTAGTCTAACTTTGCTTCAGTATTTCGAAGAGCTCAGATAATTATGTCTTGAATAATGAAGCACCATGTCTGAGGAGGACTGTAGAACGCTGGAATTTAGAATTCCAGAGTTGTGGATTTGGATATAGGGAAAGGGAAATAACAAAGTTAGATTTCAGCACAAACTTTTGAATGATAATACATTTTTCTTCTCATTTTCTTGTTAAATTAGTGTTACAAACCGAATTCCTTCGAAATCAGTCTAAAAACTAAAATTGTTGCCGCCGATATAAATTTTTGTCATTTTTACGATGCATACCAATGTTCTAGCTAAAATAGTAGGTACTACAAACCAAAATTAATAGAAATCAGTCCGTAAACATAAACAAATAAAAAAACATAAGCTGTATACTCAGATTTTTTGTAAATTTTAACATTGCATTACCTCCTTTCCGAAACTGACGACGAAATCACTGATAACGTTAAAGCATCCAAAGAATTTAGATTACACCTAACAGAATGCCCTTCTGGTAGCGAATACCCTTCAGGTAACAACGCCCGTACCCGCCGGCGGGGGCGCAGCCTTAACCAAAATCAGAATTGATAATCAGAGACGGACCACCTCAGGCGTCGTCTCTTTCACGATGTTTTTCAATATCAACGCGCTAGGCTGACGCGTTGGTATATGATTTTTTTTGGGCTAGACTAGAGTCTTCCGCTCCCCCGCAAGTCCGATGAAGCTTGATCCGTCGTAGTCTTTCGACTCAAGCGTAGGTCAATTAAAAAAAAATTGCATTGTCTATAAATTTCTTACCAAAATTGCCAAAGTTAGGCTGAAATCATGGATTTTTATAAATATTGACATTGCATTGTAATTCCCTTGGCAAAATTATTTTACAAACCGAGTTTCATTGAAATCAGTCCATAAACAAAAAGGTTTGCCGCCATCTTGAATTTTTGTAAATTTTTACATTGCATTCAAATTCCCTTGACAAATAGTGATACAAACCTAGTTTCATCGAAATCAGCCTATAAACAAAAAAATTAACCATCATCTTGAACTTTTGTCAATTTTGAAACTGCATTCTAATTCCCTTGACAAAATAGTGTTCCAAATCGAGTTTTATCGAAATCAGTCTATAAACAAAAAAGTTTGCCACAATCTCGGACTTTTGCAATTTTGACATTGCATTCTAATTTCCATGTCAAAATAGTGTTACAAACCAAGTTTGAACGAAATCCACTCTATAAACAAAAAATTTAGACACCATCTTTAATTTTTCACAATTTTTACATAGCATCCTAATTTCCTTGTCAAAATAGTGTCACAAACTGAGTTTCATCGAAATCGGTCCATTACCAAAAAAGTTGGCCGCCATCTTGAATTTTTGTAAATTTTGACATTGCATTCTAATTCCCTCGACAAAATTGTGTTACAAACAGAGTTTCATCGAAATAAGTCTGTAAACAAAAAATTTGGCCCCCATCTTGGATTTTTGACAATTATGACATTGGATTGTAATTTCCTTGCGAAAATAGTGTTATAAACCAAGTTTAATCTAAATCACTCTATAAACAAAAAAGTTAACCACCATCTTGAATTTTTGACAATTTTGATATTGCATTCAGTTTGTAGACAAAAAATATACATGTAACAAACCAAGTTTCATCAAAATCAGTCCATAAACAAGCAAGTTAGCTGTCATCTTGGATTTTTGTAGATTTTGACATTCTATTCTAACTTCTATGCTAAAATAATGTTTCAAACTGAGATTCACCTAAATCGGTCCATAAACAGAAAAGTTGACCGCCATCTTGGATTTTTGATAATTTTCACATAGCATTCTAATTTCCTTGTCAAAATAGTGTCGCAAACCGAGTTTCATCGAAATCAGTCTATAAACTAAAAAGTTGGCCGCCATCTTGGATTTTTGTAAATTTCTTTATTGCATTCTATTTTCCTTGCCAAAATAGTGCTACAAACCGAGTTTCATCGAAATCGGCGCATAAACAAACAAAATAATGCTAGAACAAATTAATAAATTCAATCTACCCACTGATTTGGGTAGATATGGGTATTTACCGGGTGCGTGGGTATTTACCCGGTATATACCCGGGTGGGTAGATTGGGTATTTACCCGACCGCCCATCTCTCAGTGAGACAGAACAGTAAAGGCCCTATTTGATTATGCGATATTTAGATTCAATATTCAGACTGCCTTAAAATTGAATTAGACAACCTTCCTATTACATGCTAAATATCGCGTGCTTAATATCGCATGCTAACTCATTTGCAAGGCGTCCGGCGTCGATGACGGTTGTCTGTCGTGAGTCATGTGAAAACTTACGAAGACGCAGGAAATCGGCCCAAGCCCCAAAAAATAAATATGGCATGTCACGGAATCAAAAAATACTAAAAGAACTTCCTTTTCAATACTCAATATTATATATATTTGTATTGCATTTTATATATTTCCAAAATGTTATTAATACAATACTAAAAATTTCGTCAATTTAAAAAATGTATTGTGTTGTTCATAAATTCATCCACGGTATAGAAACATTTTTGATTAAATATTGATTTAAATAACATAAAATGTTTTTATTATTTTGTTCGATCTTTATATACTTAGGTATTTCATTTGCATACGCACTTGTGTATGCAAGGCGCTGCTACGCACGACCTCGCTCTGCGGCTGCCGAGCGCGGACTGAACGGTCTAAGCGTGCTAAGTCTTATTACAGGGTGCGATGTATCGCATGCTAATTCAGTCAATTTAGCACGGTTGAATCCACTCGATCGGTCTAATTAGCCAGGCTACCCTTGCTAAACCGTATTACACGTGTCTAAATATTGAATAGTCTGAATATTGAATGCGATGTATCGCACTATCAAATAGGGGCTTAAGACAGAACAGTTTGGAATGACACCCGATGTCTCAACGGACGCGGGACGACTTGTGTGACAGAAGATGCGGACTGGGAGGGAACGCTGCGGGCGGACTCAAATTATTGTGCCGTACATTATTGCTTCTATGTTCTGTCTGCTGTCACCTGTCAGGCTGACTGTCAGTCAATAATAACCTAAAAAAACCTAACCCAATTGTATTTGTACGAAAACAAACAAAAAGTCGCGTAGTCGGTGTGTGATCTGAATTATTAGAAGGAAAATGCACATAATAATAGCACGAAATTTAAAATATTTTCCAGCAGGCAGACTTTACGCAACTCGATTTATCTCAACCACAAAACGTGTGGAAGAAAACGTAACCAATAATTTTGAAACAGTGTTTTCCTTCCCTTCTATTAAATATGTAGCATTAATAAACCGGCTAAAGCTATACCATTTTATCGGTGCAACTATATCTATTCCAAGTACAGCGGTATTGGCAATGACAAACGTGGTAGCTAGTGATTATTTTCTGACTACTTCTTATATTGGTAAGTGGCTAAAGTGAAACAACTTTAATAGTGTTGTTAGAACATTGAAAAAAAATATATATCTTAAAAGGTGTGCAGTTTCTTCAAACTGCTCTTTATGCTAGTAAACTAATAAAAAAAAAACTTGTGATTTTGTTTTTAGGTTTAACTGGGGCAGTTGTACTGTCTCTTGCTACCCTGCCATTTAGAAATGTTATTGGACACCTGTACATAAACAAAGATAATTCGGCAATTAAAATATCCTCCCTTGACTTTTGGGGAAGACGTCATAATAAAATTATACCTGTAGATGACTGGATCCCTCTTCTAGATATGGAACCCAAAGTATTAGATGCATTATACCTTACTCCACAACTCAAAGATGGTACCACATATAAATTACCTATAAAATTCGGAAAAGTACTTAATGCTCAGAAAATGGGCCATGTTTTAGAGTAAAGAATTTGTTGTTAAACTTTATTGAATTATACTTTGTGTAAATATGTGGTAATTAATAATAAGGTATGTTACAATTTAAAAAATAAAATACAGTTTATACATGATCATCATTCTATTCCTTATACATATACAATAGTATTGAGAACCAAATCTTATAATAAATAGTGAATTTTTATTTTAACACAAATCAATTGCTAGGGTGTTTTATGTAATAATATTGCCAATTGTGTGAAATGCTGCCTTATAAAAATGGTTGTCCTTACATACATATATCAATTATTCATAATATATCAATTACTCATAATTATTATCTGTCTGTATATACAAATTTATAAAATTACCTACACTTTAAAGATCTATGTATGTTCTAACCCATATCTCAGTCAGCCAAGGAAAAACTACAAGTAAATTCACATCCACATTAAAATAATGTACATTCCAAACCAGGCTTCTAAATTCAATAAGCTATAACTTCTAAGTTTTTATGAAACAGAATGAAGCAAGTGAATGGTATTTATAAGTAGAGTGGAGTACTTGAGTTCTATTTGGAGAAATCACTCAAATAGTCATATAAAACATGAGTTCATCATCAATGACAGGCTCAAGATCAAAATATGGGACAATTGGCCTATAATAAATTATGTACTAGATACTTTGATACAGAAAGATACAAAGGTGTGGCATTGATTATGGTGGTATGAATGTGACTTAAGGTCTTTTCTTTACATTATAAGTATGTTGGAGACAAAACTGATACCTAACCTAATCAAGCAACCATCCCCTCATAGTACTATGTAAAATAATTTGTAAGTCTGTTGAAGCTTGATACCTTTCTTGACACATAAATTTTGTGACATAAATATCTATTGGTCAAATCAAAAACATAAATAAATTACACAATAAAAACCAGGAAAAGTATGTAAAGCCACTGTTGTATTGTTCACATTCTGGCAACCAACAAGTAAAATTGTAATTTGTATGATTATAACTTTTATTTATTTGTGTATCGAATGGACAAAATAGTAAATATTCAGTTTGTCACCAGCATAGATTAGACCGTCTACAGCAAATTGGTGAGAAAAGCTAGTCAACAATCGCAGCATTATGGAAATGATCAAAATTTTCTAGGTTAAGCCTACAAAGCAATGTTTATTTTAATTTTCTGTAGTAAGTAATCATTATCGGCATGTGACGATGCACAGCATCTGTGAGAGTGCGCCACCTACTTCCGATTCGATTTCCACCAATTAGAGGCCATTTCCTGTGAATATTGGTTGCTAATTTGACTTTGTGTCACCAGGGGCCCGTTTCACGAAGCTACAAGTTACAATTCCTTGTAAAATTAAATAGCAACACTGACCAAAAGCGGCAACATTTGTAGTTACAAGTGTTTCTCAACGCAACTTTTTAACAATTGTAATTTTTTGCCTACAAGTACAAATTTACAATCCATAGACTTTTTTTTTGTTCTTATTGTAAAATTTCGTTAAATCGAACAAGTGTTTCACAAAATAACTCAAATTTATTAACTTTTTATCTGTAAAATTTTCTACAAGTCTACCTAACTCTGAAGCTAGGTAGACTTGTAAAGTTTAATAACATTCAAACTCAAAAGTAGCTGAAGCATATTCTGCTTAGTAATATTTTGTGAATTTAAGTTTAATAAAAGTTATTTATGTATTATAATATGTTTTGTAGGTATAGTCAGCAACATACACTAGAGGAATTATGATTTTAATTTATGTAAGGATTTGATTACTATTACAGATCAAGTTAATTGTTTTTACCCACTGATAGAAAACTATCTAATTACCCAGGATATTATATTTAAGTAGTCCGGAAATTCAGTTACAATTACAATACTATGACCAAAAGGTTTCAATAGTAAAACAGAACAGTTTAGTAGCTATTTACAGTTAAAAGTTAAGTTCAACCTTTTATCGGTATGTACACAATAAGAACATAGAAACAAAAGCATGTACCTGGTTACCATGGAGGACTCTTTCATATTTTGCCAAAAGACGTCGCGGGTATTAGATAAATCTTTTCCGGCTGTTACAAGCCTTATTGCTAGGGCAATATTATGAACTTCAGTTCAAGTGGCATTTTTATCTTGTTTGGTTAATGTTGGAGAAAAAGCCACGAAAAGCACATCTCTTTTAAAAAAATCTTTTAGTAGAAGAATTTTATGCTCCTTCCTTTCCATCCTTGTGCCTTGCAAAGTTCCAAAGTTTTCGAAGTGATTTGTTTTTAATATAAAAACTCATATAGTTGCTTTTCATTTAATTGCTAGTAGTATAATTGTTACCAAACAAACCATAGTATGTACCAAAGGCTCGCTAGTTTGGCATTTACATGAGTGAATGATTTAACGAATATTTTGTGTTATGTTATTTTATTTTTTAGGAACTTCACTTGTAAAATCGAGAATTCGTTCCTTGTAATCTGACTCTATAGTCATTTGACTATAGTGATTTTCCAAAACGATGTTTGTGAAACACTTGTACTTGTAAATTATTAAATTTTTGAACTTGTACTTGTAGAATTGTAACTTGTTACTTGTTGCTTTGTGAAACGGGCTCCTGAGGACGGCTCGTTCGACCTTACCTCATAGCGTCGTTAACTTCCGATCTAACAAGATCTCAGTTTAAAGTCTGTCAAAATTTAAAATTATTTTTTGTAAAAAATAATTTATTTTAAATTTTATATTTTGAATTTAGAAGCGTATTCTAAATATTAGTCTAAATTTATTTATTTTTCTTATTCAAGAAATTAGTGACAGTGTAATGGAAATTTTTTGATAAAATTTTTAAATTATTTTAACGGATTTAAAAGCGTATTTTAAATTCGTTGCTCATTACCGTGAAATAAGTGAGAATTAGTCTTTTTCGTGTCATGGTGTTCGCTTTTGCTACAAAAACGAGTATCTTAGAAGGTAACAGCTTCAATTTCACGTGAGTACTTCCAACTTTGCTTTTGTTTGAATAAGTCGTTCGTTAGCTGCGACGACTCAGAGGAGAATGTTTTCGAGCGTATCGAAGTTATGAGTGTTAAGGGCTCCGCAAGCCCATCTCGATATGATTGTGGGAATGCACCTACCCTACCATTATCTAAGCCGAAACTGAATAACTCTGTTGTTAGCTGTGACAATGACTCACAGGAAAATGTTTTCGAGCGTATCGAAGTTGCTTATAAGGGTTAAGGGCTCCGCAGGCCCGTCTAGATATGATTACGGGAATGCACCTACCATTATCTAAGCCGTTGTTGTTTGCTCCACTATCTGTTCATGTTATCGCTAGAACCATTATTGTCTAAATTAATCCAAACTGGGTGTTCACCCTGCGGCTTCGCCCAGGTCGTAATTTTTACTTGAGAAAAATGGATTTTCCCGTTTTAAAACATTACATACAAACTTGTCAACTAATTACGTACACCTGACAATAATGAAGTCTTATCCTCCATACAATGGCTTATATAATGGTCACCTAGCTTTTTCTCAAAGTGGCCTCAAGCTCATCTACAAAAATTACTTCATAGAAAGACTTGAGTAAGGGTTAAATTTTTAATTTAGCAGTTATTGAGCTTTTAAAACCCGTCACGTGAATATCGTTAAGCCTCTTTATTAAAGTAACTGTATCCTCAATGCATTCTTATCGAGTAGAGGTCAACCTATCTCAGAAACCATGGTGTCGGAATTGTTGGGCCGACTTGGCTTCCGACACGGCTCCTATATTGGCCACATCCGCAGATAGTAGCCGGGACCAACGGTTTTACATGCCTTCCGAAGCACGGAATGCATTGTAATAATATTTCGATGGAATATATTTTTCAATAAATCAAATACAAGCTGCTCCCTTTTTCTGTGTAATGTATGTGGTCTATAAATGTGTGTAATGTATGTAAATAATGTGGTCTCATCTCACCACACTCAGGAAGATCTGTATTGGTTAAATTCTAGACAGTGTTCAGACAGTTCTAGCTGGTCGTGGTGATTCACTATGTTTTGTTTCCGTATATGGCGTGTTGGTGAATTTAAATTTTTACTTAGCACAAAATCTGTACTACCCTCCATTTGAGTAGATGATCGACCGTGCCCGAACTGTATCTACCGCCTGACGTCTAGAGATATTTTCACAAGCGACGACAGCAAAGCAAACTATCGGCCGCCTCTCGGATTGGCTGGATACATTGCACTTCAACACAAGGCGATTAACAAAGAAAGAAAATTATTTATTTACCACACGTTCCGTTACAAATGTAACGTAAACAGCGGGGCTAACACGCCAGTTGTGACAAACTCTAAATCCCTTACGGAGCTGTCAAAATGTCACGAAAACGCCGCCATGTTGAAATTTTGTCAATTTAGCGAATATGGATGCACGTTGTGACGTCAGTGTTTTATCAAACTCCATGTGGGTTGACAATTTTTTTTTTTTTTTTTTTTTTCTCAGAATTGCGAACATACCACCACTTTTTACGACTCATTTGTCGCAAAATGACAGTTTCATAAGGCTAATTTGTCAATATTTATCAACCTCAATTACGGAGCGTGAGATTCTTTGTGGGTTTTATGGGACTGTAATATTGGCTTAGAAATCGTATTTTCTTCATTGTTTGCCTATAAGGATGTTTGTACACACTAAACTAAAGTAATTGAAAGATGTTCTCTTCCGTTAGCTTTTGCTATTTTACTAGGTTTCCGCCCGCGGCTCCGCTGGCGTTAACAGCTTTTCCCGTGGTAATGAGGATTATTTCCGCGGTAAAAGGTAGCCTATGTTCTTCCCCAAAGTCTATACTAGCTGTGTACCAAGTTTCATTAAAATCGGTTCAGTAGTTTGGAGCCTATTCAATGCAAACAAACAAACAATAGATATGTTATAGTTGTAAGTAATTAATATTACACTATTCATAGATTCGAAACTTCTCACGAAGGCCCTCTGTACCACTGGGGTACCATAGGACAACAACAACAACAACATTCATAGATTGCAGACAAAGTAATAAAGAGTTTTAATCAGCATGCTTCTATTTTAGAAAAAGAACAGCGATAGAAAGGAAGTGCTCATTCAAGAGATCTTTGTAAACTTCGTTTGTAAGGACTTTGTCGGAGACTCAGAAGTTTGGAACCGATCACAACCCAAGCTTAGTACTACTTACCTACGCTTAGTCCATGAAGTAAATAAGCTGACATACTTTTATTAACTTTCCTTCATCAATAATCTAGTAAAACCCAACGCTGGGCTAAGTCTCTAGTATGCCTTTGCCAATATGACTGGCTAAATCGAGTTTTTGCCCATAAAGTATCTTTGCCTCACATCGGGGGTTAGAAAGAAATGCATGAGCCACATTCAGAGATTTAATTACTTCCCTGCGCATATAGTTATAGCATGGGTAAAGAATCTTTGTCCCTGGTTATAGGGAATTTAAAACTACAAGCGGTTCAATACTATATAATCTAACTAGATGTAAGTAAATAACTAAACAAGTCTACAAGTCTAGTTAGAAATCAATATCAATCCGATGAAATAAAACAATATTTTTTGATACATTATTTATTTATCAACTATTACTTCTATTCTAGTAAACAAATTAATATAGTCAACATTATTACAAAGTAAATTGTTTATTTATTATTTCAACAATGCATAATAAATGTGGTCTTACATAACTAAATAAATAAAAAATCATGTCACCTTTCCCTCTTTTTAAAACCTAAACACTAAATTTGTTGATTCAGTTACAACTGCAGCCGTTATAGTTACTAATTTAGCTTTCTTTTAACTATGAGGAACTAGCATACTAAGTATATAATGGTTATAAATATTTAACTACAATACATGAGTATTATAGTAGTCTGATAACATAATAAAAGTAAGAGTAAGAAGTAAGTATAGCACTCCTCATCTTCATTACACCTACCTTATCTTCGTTACACATAATTGTTAAAATTGTATCTTTTTGGTACCTACTACTAAATAATATTTATCCCAGTTTCCTCACTTCCAGAAAGCTAAGGCACATTGCACTATGCTTAACACTAATTTACTAACACAATTTAAGGATTTCTTACAGCAGTTTATTTGAGAAAGAACCACAAAACATAGTGTCTAAAGCCACTGCGCAAGAATCAGGCTTTTGACTAGGCACTTTGCATGTATGTGTCGTAGCCAACTGGTTAAAATAGCCGTTCAATCAAACAGCTAGCCCTTTGACTGAACATCGCCATTCAATCACACGTCTAGCTTCTTAATTGAATATTTGAGGCGCTCAAAACGTTCAACATTACAACTGACTCAAAAGCCGCCTTTTAATTGAATTAGTTCAGCTTACCACCGCGCCGGCGCTAGGTGTGTTTTGTTTTCAATATGGCGTCAACTTACCTGTGTTTTTGATTGTTTCAAGATATTTTTCAGAAAGAATATAGGTACGTTACTAGTGTTGAAGAGCCAGAAATTATGGAGGCACATACGAGTGATAAGAGTGAATTAAAATTTTAAAAGTTATACGAAGAGAAATCACAGGATTATGAAATGCATCACCAAGGTATTTGAAGTTATTAAAGAACGCTAGGGTGTCCATGACTAACACGGAATGCAGGACTTCTATGTCTTATTATTGGATATCAAAATACGATTTAATGACAACTGGCAGTAAAGAATATCTTATTTTAAAAAGAAAGAGTACTGATGATCCTGTGATACGCATTGTACCCCGAAAAGAGTATTTCACCATGCTAAATACTATTCATAAAGATTATGGACATTGAGGCAGAGACAAGATGGTGTATAATATTAAGAATCAGTTTTATATAGCAAAAAAAGCTGTTAAAATTTTTGTATTGCTCTGCCCAACATGCAATAATAAAGAATATTACGATTATTAATTTGTTTTTCATGTTTACTAATTTGTTAAACTTTTTGTCACCTTTTAAACCGTCCTTAAACTTAATCCAAGAAAAATCTCCCAAGAAATTACAAAAAGTTTTCCTATTTTTTCAAATCACATGCTAAACTAATGGTCACCCTAGTTAATTTGCCATTTAACCATTTGGCTAAGCGTCGTCAAGCTGTAGTGTTGAACGTTGCAGTCAATAAGTCGGCTAAGCGACGTACAGCCGTGTGATTGAATGGCGATGTTCAGTCAAAGGGCTAGCTGTTTGATTGAACGGCTATTTTAACCACTTGGCTACGACATATGCATTATGTTGACTTTCTGACACGCAATTCTTCATCTTTTGCTTGGGTTTCGGTTGAGATCACGCCAAGTAGAACTCGGAGTTACATGGAGCGAAGCCAAGGCCACGGCGCAGGGCAGGGGGAACTGGAAGAATCTCTTGAAGGCCCTATGTATCCCCTGGGTACCTTAGGGTTCCAACAACAACAAGTAGAACTCGTTGAGTAGCGTTGCTTACACAAAGATTATTCGAAGCTTTTTCCACTGCTGCTACTTATTTTGCAGCTTTTCTCGAGGGCCATTTAAATCGGTCAGAGAGTCAACTTCAGGAAATCTTCCTATTGAAACGGGTAGAACAAGATTTTTGAATAATGGTTCAACACGCAGTATTTTCCTCTGAAACAAACAAAGTTAGATGAATATCATTGCATTTAACTAGTTAGATTACGGTAAATGTACCATGTGTGTGTACTTACTTATTGTTTTTAGCAGTTTTTTTGTTTAAACACGAATAAATCGTGTTAATGTATAAAATAAAATTTGATTTTGTTTGTTTACTTTTTTTGTAACTTTTTTTTTTATACGTCCGGTGTGATTAATAACTCACTAAATGAAAATAAACAGCAAATTTAGATAAAGACAACATCATCAACTTTTGTATAGCGCGATCTCTTTCTTTCGTAAAACAGTGTTATTTTAATATCTGTCAAAAGCACGGATCGGCTAGTATTGAATGAACGGTATTAGGTAACCATAGTATTTCATAGTATTTACTAGTTCCACGAGTAACTGTTGTAAAATGGCAACAATTGGAGTGACAAAAATTGACAAAATGATTTCACGATTATTGAGTTTCTCAAAACGCCCGGTATGTTCGCAACAAATGACAAAATCCCCCAAATGGACATTTTTTGTCTTTCATTTCTCAAGTCCCACGTAAACGCGTATGCTAGGCCCGCAGGAATGTAATTCAGAGTCGTGAGATACACATGTGAAATAAAAATGTACATTTGGCGTTATATGCAGAGAGAAGTGAAGTTTGTCAAACCGCAAGTTTAATCAAGTTGAGTGAATCCGTTATTATCATGAAATAATTGATACATGGGGGCTGTTTCCGAGCGTATCGGTACAACAGTGATAGTTCCGTCTGGCTGCGTAGGCCAACCTGCGGGGCTAGCACGCCAGTTGTGATAAACTCTAAATCCCTTACGGAGCTGTCAAAATGTCACGAAAACGCCGCCATTTTGAAATTTTGTCAATTTAGCGAATATGGATGTACGTTGTGACGTCAGTTTTTTATCAAACTCCATGTGGGTTGACAATTTGTTTTTTTTTTTTTGTTCGTTCTCAGAATTGCGAACATACCACCACTTTTTACGACTCATTGGTCACAAAATGACAGTTTCATAAGGCTAATTTGTCAATATTTATCAACCTCAAATACGAAGCGTGAGATTTTTTGTGAGTTTTAGAGGACTGTAATATTGGCTGGAAAATCGTATTTTCTTCATTGTTTGCCTATAAGGATGTTTGTACACACTAAACTAAAGTAATTGAAAGATGTTCTCTTCCGTTAGCTTTTGCTATTTTACTAGGTTTCCGCCCGCGGCTCCGCTGGCGTTAACAGCTTTTCCCGTGGTAATGAGGATTATTTCCGTGGTAAAAGGTAGCCTATGTTCTTCCCCAAAGTCTATACTAGCTGTGTACCAAGTTTCATTAAAATCGGTTCAGTAGTTTTGGAGCCTATTCAATGCAAACAAACAAACAATAGATATGTTATAGTTGTAAGTAATTAATATTACACTACCTATTCATAGATTCGAAACTTCTCACGAAGGCCCTCTGTACCACTGGGGTACCATAGGACAACAACAACAACATTCATAGATTGCAGACAAAGTAATAAAGAGTTTTAATCAGCATGCTTCTATTAAATTTAGAAAAAGAACAGCGATAGAAAGGAAGTGCTCATTCAAGAGATCTTTGTAAACTTCGTTTGTAAGGACTTTGTCGGTGACTCAGAAGTTTGGAACCGATCACAACCCAAGCTTAGTACTACTTACCTACGCTTAGTCCATGAAGTAAATAAGCTGACATACTTTTATTAACTTTCCTTCATCAATAATCTAGTAAAACCCAACGCTGGGCTAAGTCTCTAGTATGCCTTTGCCAATATGACTGGCTAAATCGAGTTTTTGCCCATAAAGTATCTTTGCCTCACATCGGGGGTTAGAAAGAAATGCATGAGCCACATTCAGAGATTTAATTACTTCCCTGCGCATATAGTTATAGCATGGGTAAAGAATCTTTGTCCCTGGTTATAGGGAATTTAAAACTACAAGCGGTTCAATACTATATAATCTAACTAGATGTAAGTAAATAACTAAACAAGTCTACAAGTCTAGTTAGAAATCAATATCAATCCGATGAAATAAAATAATATTTTTTGATACATTATTTATTTATCAACTATTACTTCTATTCTAGTAAACAAATTAACATAGTCAACATTATTACAAAGTAAATTGTTTATTTATTATTTCAACAATGCATAATAAATGTGGTCTTACATAACTAAAAAAATAAAAAATCATGTCACCTTTCCCTCTTTTTAAAACCTAAACACTAAATTTGTTGATTCAGTTACAACTGCAGCCGTTATAGTTACTAATTTAGCTTTCTTTTAACTATGAGGAACTAGCATACTAAGTATATAATGGTTATAAATATTTAACTACAATACATGAGTATTATAGTAGTCTGATAACATAATAAAAGTAAGAGTAAGAAGTAAGTATAGCACTCCTCATCTTCATTACACCTACCTTATCTTCGTTACACATAATTGTTAAAATTGTATCTTTTTGGTACCTACTACTAAATAATATTTATCCCAGTTTCCTCACTTCCAGAAACCTAAGGCACATTGCACTATGCTTAACACTAATTTACTAACACAATTTAAGGATTTCTTACAGCAGTTTATTTGAGAAAGAACCACAAAACATCAAGCCACTGCCGAAGAATCAGGCTTTTGACTAGGCACTTTGCATGTATGCATTATGTTGACTTTCTGACACGCAATTCTTCATCTTTTGCTTGGGTTTCGGTTGAGATCACGCCAAGTAGAACTCGGAGTTACATGGAGCGAAGCCAAGGCCACGGCGCAGGGCAGGGGGAACTGGAAGAATCTCTTGAAGGCCCTATGTATCCCCTGGGTACCTTAGGGTTCCAACAACAACAAGTAGAACTCGTTGAGTAGCGTTGCTTACACAAAGATTATTCGAAGCTTTTTCCACTGCTGCTACTTATTTTGCAGCTTTTCTCGAGGGCCATTTAAATCGGTCAGAGAGTCAACTTCAGGAAATCTTCCTATTGAAACGGGTAGAACAAGATTTTTGAATAATGGTTCAACACGAAGTATTTTCCTCTGAAACAAACAAAGTTAGATGAATATCATTGCATTTAACTAGTTAGATTACGGTAAATGTACCATGTGTGTGTACTTACTTATTGTTTTTAGCTGTTTTTTTGTTTAAACACGAATAAATCGTGCTAATGTATAAAATAAAATTTGATTTTGTTTGTTTACTTTTTTTGTAACTTTTTTTTTTTATACGTCCGGTGTGATTAATAACTCACTAAATGAAAATAAACAGCAAATTTAGATAAAGACAACATCATCAACTTTTGTATAGCGCGATCTCTTTCTTTCGTAAAACAGTGTTATTTTAATATCTGTCAAAAGCACGGATCGGCTAGTATTGAATGAACGGTATTAGGTAACCATAGTATTTCATAGTATTTACTAGTTCCACGAGTAACTGTTGTAAAATGGCAACAATTGGAGTGACAAAAATTGACAAAATGATTTCACGATTATTGAGTTTCTCAAAACGCCCGGTATGTTCGCAACAAATGATAAAATCCCCCAAATGGACATTTTTTGTCTTTCATTTCTCAAGTCCCACGTAAACGCGTATGCTAGGCCCGCTGATGTCTGTCTTGAAATGACGTCAGGGGATGTGTCTATCATTAACCCTCGGCTAGTGCTTGCCTCTCAGCAACACTACGCAATTTCCTGTTCGGGGGCTGTCTTCGAGCGTATCGGGCAGTTTTCAGGCTTATCTGGCAGCGTATGCCAATTAGTGATGTCTAAATGTGACGTCAGATGTCTGTCATGAACCCCCACCAGTGCTTGCTTCTTATCAACACTGCAATATAGCGGCGTCCTATTTTTTTTTTTTTTTACATCTTCAACCAAAGATTTACGTAGGTTGCCTCCTGGCGTTTCGCGGCAGCCCCGTCTATACCATAGGATAATCGCATTTGACTTAAGGGAACGTATCCCACCGAACTTCAGCCAGAGCTTGGCTCACTTCAATCCTGTACAACCTAGTGGCGTCTTAATCCCACATAAAATTTCTTTTGGCTGCTTTTCAAGCTTAACATGGCAGTTTTGCTCGCCTGTACCCAAGGACATGCCATTTTTGATTTCGGGGAATATAATCTTCATTAACCTTTAGCCAGTGCTTGCCTTCAACACTGTACAACAACAGCGGCGTCTGACATATCTTCAACCAAGGATTTCTGTGGTCTGCCTGCGTGCGAATCGCACCAGTCCTCTCTGGTATAATAATAACCATTAGTGACGTCAGGTAATGTCTCCGCTTCTGTGGTAGCCAGCACTACGCTTCTAATAGGGGTCCTATTTTAACCTTCAAGCCAGGATTTTTACAGAGCGTATCGTGACGCTCGATTACACTACCGACACAGAAGAAAAGAACAGGTCGAACTGTTATTGATGTAAGGTAATGTTTCAGGGAATAACATCCATTCAGTGCTTGTCTCCAAAACACTATGCAATCTGCTTACATTACAATTTAGTACTTCATTAATCGCAACAGATTATACTACGCCTCGTAGCTCGATTTTACTTAACAATTTGGTTCGTCAAGGATGCATTTATTATTGTGTGGCATGTGATGCACGGTAACCAACATTGACCCAAGTGTGGTGACCTGTCGCAATGACTCGAGGCAATGTTCCAGCAGTGATATGTCCGGCAGCTGGGATACTTACAGGCCTTCGGGTATGCGTAGTAACATCACTTGCCAGTGTTTTAATAATGTAGATATAAATAGTACTTTCAGGTCTTTCTACAGTCAACAGCTTTGGCGGAAATGGAAGTCGGAGCCCAGATACCGCAGCTCAAAACAATGGCATCACACCACACCCGTGTGTCACTGGTAGTAAACAATTCTAAAATTACAACTGAAAGGTAACCAAGTTCAAATTACAATTTCCTTTGGTGCCTAGACCACTCCCCATAGATTCTTTCTTCGCAAGAAAAAGGAGGGGAGGGCGCAGTCTAAGAACCCATAATATGGTAGTCAGCCTACCGAAAATACAGCTATAACTTCCGGATACCTTCTAGTTTTGGAACGGTAAATTATAATTCGGTTGAAACTGTTGTTGTTAAGAATATGAATTCAGGGTATATCTACTAAATAATTAAGCAAACCAACAACCAATTGTCTATTTACCCTCATCTTACCAAGTAATGTTATAATTTACCTTAATAAAATTCTCATACATACTTACAAGTTAATGTTATTCGCGAAAATAAATTACCGTTCTTTGTCATACTTTAGTAAGTTTGCAGCTGTTATACAAACATATATACATACAGTCGCGTGTCTTTCCCCGAGGGGTGGGCAGAGACACACTTCTTTCGCTTCATCCACATTGTTTTATAACTGGAATTTGTTGGGCGCAACCTCGTTCGTCCGTAAAATTCAATATGCGTAATATATGTTTGCTGATATTATATGTAGGTACATGAATGCATATTGTATAGTATGAATTCTTTAATAATAATAATAATAATAATAATAATCATTTATTTGCTAGAAAATGGTACAAGTTAGAGGGTTGTTGAGTTAAAACGCTTGTATAACGAGCTAGTATGTACTAGCTCGTGTGTGTGTATGTGTGATATGTGTTGTTTTCACCTTAGTTTCAATATACCCTATGAGTGAATGACTCTAAATTTCTGGGTGCAGTGATGATCATACTCGATCTTAAAATATTTATTTGGAAACATTTAATAATTTGTCGTTGCGGTTGAGTTATGGGAATTCGAATAACGTTTCAAGTGGGCACATTATATTAGGTACTAAACTGAGGGGCAACCCTTGACGGCGATTCTGTTTAATGATTAGACGTGATTAGTAAAATATTTTACCTTGGTTAGATAATGTTTTAGAACTGAGTATGCAGTCATAAATAGCTAAATGTAATTTTTCTACCCTCAATAGCTTCTCGCAGCTATTAACCATAGCTCTCTATATTGTGATTAATTTTGCAAATTTTTATTCGCACCTCGCGGATGAAATAACTACACAACGTCATAGTCTACCTTTCTTTCACGAATAGTAATCATGTGAGGAAGAACTTTCATTCTATAATATCATAGCAAAGATGAATCTAAGAAACGGGTCTACTAATTTTGCAAATGATCCGATTATTTACTAATAAATTTGTTTAAAGAGTTATTTTGCAGAGAACTTCAGCACAAGCATAATTCCTCATCACATAGCGTCGTTTAGTCACCAGGAGATATAAACACGTCTCTCACAGATGCTGTGCATCGTCACATGCCGATAATGATCCAAGTTTTACATAACAATAAAACTTGTATTATTGAGCAGAGACGATGCACAGCATCCCTTCAAGGGCTCCCGGTGAGAGACTTATGAGGTAAGGTCGAACGAGCCGTCCTCTGGTGACACAAAGTCAAATTAGCAACCAATATTCACAGGAAATGGCCTCTAATTGGTGGAAATCGAATCGGAAGTAGGTGGCGCACTCTCACAGATGCTGTGCATCGTCTCTGCTCAATAATACAAGTTTTATTGTTATGTAAAACTTGGATCATTATGTACACTATTTGAAGATTACTTTGTATTATTATTGCTTTTTTCTTCATCACTTATATATAAAGAATACACAAGGGCATTTCAAAAACATCTGCAACAGGTATTTTAATCCTCCTTAGTAACTTTCAAGTTGGTACAATCAAAAGCAGGTCATGCTGAATACTTTGGACTTTGCACAGTTCTTATTTCCTTTACAAATAACGATCAGTATCGTGGGGTGCGTGTTCAGCTTTACCTGCTACCAGAGTAATGTATGTGTTTATTTTCCACTGTTTGGTATAGTGCAAAAAGTTTTGCTCATAGTAATTATTATTATCTTTTAAAGTGGTTGGTGTTTGAAAAGTGTTCAACAACTTTGACCTTAAAGACAGGAGCCGCTAGATTAATCTACCCAGGCCTGAGCCGGCTGGTCTGTCGTGAAGGGACTGACGCCGTTGCGTTCCATTGCGTCTAACACTTCATTCACATAGTCTGCTACTTCCGACCTGCTCTGGTCAATGCCTTTGATGAATGGATGTTCCAACAGCCTGTTGTATTTTGGACGCTGAGTTTCTTCTTTTATGAGGCTGTAAAAAAATTGTAATTTGTAAAATGCTGCTAGTATCTTATGGCCTGTTTAAAGTTATAGGTACTACTTATAAATAAGTTTAATCTTGTGCAGTCAAATTAAAGCTAGGACTCCATAAATTTTCTTTGCTTTCGTCACGTGCAATCGGCCACGAGCGGCCTATGAGCTATGATTATGATTTATAGGAGAAGGATTGGAGAGAAATAGTTTTGACCTTTGCGACACCAGAAGATCTAGTGTCGTCAGCCCTCATTGGCTAAATAAAGCTATTGGTCATGACGGGATTCAGAAGTCGAGCTTCCTGGCTTATGAGTTCCCAGTACATACACGTTTTTGTTAACGAGAGTATCGCACTCACGCAAAGATGTGGAGTGAGTGAAGTTTCCTTCCCATCTGCACAGAATCTACATTAAAGGTCTCAGATAAACCCATCCTGTTTATATTCTTCACTTTACAATGCCCCGTAAGGGTTCGTTCTAATATAATAAGATATGCGAAATTATAAGCAACTGGATGCAACAAGACATTATTGATAGCGGCGCAGCCGTGAGCCTGCTAACTATACCTTTTCGTGGCGAAGCTTAGGTATATAATTGGGCGCTTAGCGCTGGAAGCACGGTGGTACAGGTAGCGGCACGTAAGTTTAACATTGACCTTGATTCCTGCGCATGTTTCCCCATACTCCCCGCGACCCTGTAACTCCCCCGCGACCCTTATTTTAGACTTCTGCGCAATAACGGTCAGCGCTAGTTTCGTGCCGCGACTTGTACGCATTTCCTTGAACCGCGCGCTTCAGGCTACCCCGCGCAGCGCCAAGACAGAGACGCGCGTATGCTCTTGTGGAGCTTGAGAGCGCTCCGAGCATCGCGAGCGGATTTATTTTTATCATTTAACTATCGACCGTATGTCAAGTTGCAAGGTTTATTTTAACTAAATTATTGCGTTAACGGGTCCGCCGCGCTTCCAGCGGTATGCGCTGGGCTTTAAAGAAACTACTGACCAAGTATTGACGAAGTTGACGAAGTTGTTGGAGAAGGCGTTGTTGTTGTTGGTGAGGCGCGGCGGGTCGCCCTGCACCACCTGCTGCAGCTGCTCGAACACGGAGCCCCAGCGCGGGTAGGGGAACGCGCCCGTCGCCACCTCCATCAGCGTGATGCCCAGCGACCACACGTCCGACCGCACGTCGTAGCCGCGCGCGCGCCCCGGGTCGATGCGCTCCGGCTAACACACAATATCACATTACACTTAAGCCTCTGTCACACACACCGAATAGTCGCTGCGATTGCATTCGCTGCGACTAAAAATGAACATGGGAAGCTGCTGGATGCGGGCAGCGCAGGACCGATCATTGTGGAGATCCTTGGGGGAGGCCTTTGTCCAGCAGCATGAACACGGGTATGGAATTCGTAACGAATAGCCCTGTCAAACCGAGCGAATACTTGCTGCGAGTGCCAATTCGCAGCGATTAATCGCTGTGACCAAGGCTTTACACAAACACCACACCTTCTAGGGACGGGGTGCTCCTGCCACCATTTTTTTAATTTGTGAAATTACACTTGCTAGTAAGTACCTACTACTAAAAGCTTTTATGTTTAAATTGACCTAGGCATAAAAGAAGTGAGCTTCACCTCTGTTCTTATTATTTATTGGTAGGTATATCATATCCCTCAAGTTTCATGCCGGGTCCACACGCGTGGCGTGTTTGGCAAACTGAGCGAGACGCAGTTATGCTTTAGAATGAGATACAAATCACCGCGCTCACTCTAACGCATAACTGCGTCTCGCTCTGTTCGGCAAACACGGCAGCGTGTGGAGCCCGTATATACAACACACTTACCGCCATATACGGCCGACACCCTGCATCACGTGTGCGGGCAATGGAGTCCACTAATTTACCAGAGATTCCAAAGTCACACAGCTTGATATTTCCTCTTCTGTCTAACAAGATGTTGGATGGCTTAACATCTCTGTAAACATAGGGAAGTGATTAAAATTTAAATAAGCATTCAGGAGGAGTATGACGCGTTATCAAGCTGTCTGTAGAGGATGATAAAAATGAAAACAATAAAAATCTGTTAACCATTGGTATGCTACATTACAAAAAAATATTTTTATCCAGTAACACCCACTTTCGATTTAGTGTAGGTAGAAGATAAGATTTAACATTGTTTTGTTGTGTAAATTATTATAATGTTGGATACATTATAATTTTGTTATTAGTTTGCGGTGCTTTCCCTCCCAGGTCCATAAGTGTAAGTAAATATTTGTTGTTGGTAGAACACAAATAAGATATGATATTTGAATTCGAATTATAACAATAGGGAAAATATTTAATTAATAAAAACTACAATCAAAATACAACTAAAACTAACAGTGTCAATTGTCACATATGAAATACTAAATATCTACTAACCAATATTAATTTTTATGTTGATTTTTTTTTATGTAACTCACCTGTGAATAATTTTAAGTTTTTCTTTTAAATAATTTAAAGCTTTGACTGTAGCAAGAGTTATTTTAGCTATAATAGTTTCTGGTATTCGAGTCTGCATGCGTTCACAAATAAACTTGTAGAATTTGTCTAATGAAGTATCCATTAATTCCATACAAATCCAGCAGTCACCCTAAAAAATACAATTAATTAATATAAACTTTTGAATACAGAAAACATGTCTACATTAAATGTGTTCATACATTATGTATGATCAATGAACTGACTTATTGATATTTTTTGGAAATATAAATAATTTTCAACCAAAAATAACAACAAGATTAGTTTAATCTATGAATATTGCTGAAACCTCCTATGGGTTGTCTTATAAAAATGTTGGTCAGTCATCTAAAACTTTCCAGTAATAGAAGGTGTCATTATTGGTAAGGTAGCAATCTACCTGGCATGGCATAGCCTTATTTACTCAGGGATCATGTAGCTTCCCAACAGTGAAACAATTTTTGAAATCGGTTCAGTAGTTTCAGTCAGAGCCTATTTGATGCAAACAAACAATCAATCAAACCTTTCCTCTTTATAATATTAATATAGATATAGATGATTATTTTTATTATGTATGTATATCAGGTGTATGACACCCATACAGTCTGCTTAATTTGGGGTCAGATGACCATCTGCCTGCATCGCCCTCACACATGGCCATGTGTCAGGTGTCCCCACATATTCTTCTTCTTCTCTTCTTCACACCCTGTTATCCCTCAGCAGGGACATAGGGCTCTTAGTATAGTCTTCCAAAGATCTCTATCTTGCGCTGCACCTTCCAGATCTTTCCAGCAATAACCGACCCCACATATTAGTATTAATTTTATTTTACATACCTCTTTAAAAAGTGCACCATAAAACTGGACAATATATGGGCAGTCATTGCTCTTCATCACTACTTCCAGGTCCATCAACAGTTGCTTTTGCTCCTTCTCATCTACAGTAGAGCGAATGCGTTTCACAGCCATCACACGGTTTGTTCTAAAATACATTTCTTTATTATTAATGAACTTTAAAATATAATAAACTAAAATATTTGGAAATTTTTGGTAGCTGAATATGATAATATTTTTTGTCTGTAGAGTTTTATAGCTTTTCAAACTTGATTCTTAGTCTACTAAAATAATACTTTTTACTAGTATTTACTTGAATAATAATTAAGTAATGCACCTCCTATATACATTTTGTTTAAGTAATATGATAGGTACATACTTTACGTACCAAATGACATACTATTACTATTCTCTCTAACATACTTACTTAATCAGCTTATTAGTTTTTATCCTGCTAGGTTTTAATATAAGATCTACATATTACTTCCTAGTTACCTAGTATCTGACCCAAGTTTATTTGATACATCATTAATATGTTCAAGTAAAACCATGGTCTACAAAAACAAGGTTTAACACTCCGACCACGTGACTTGACACAAGCCTACGTCATCATGCTGTTCATCCTTTTCTTTTCTTAGTATAGGGCTTTGTCAAATAAAATATTCATGATGACATAATAATATGCTTGTGTCAAGTTTGACAGTCCTAGTAGAAGACCTTGTTTTTTAGACCATGAGTAAAACATAACATTTATGGCTGCAAAAAAAAAAAAATGTTCAGCATTGTTTTTTTTTTTTAAAGGTAGCCCTAGTCTGTCAATAGTGAACAATATGTGATAGATAGAGAAGCAAGAACTGCAGTACGTAAATTGGCGCCGCTTGATCTGAATTGCACTTTATTGTTATTAAATTAAAGCAGCTTTTAATTTTAATGTTTTTCTCAAGTGAATCTTCTATACTACTCTGTATTCTGTGGCCCAAGTAACATTATACACAAGAAAGTAGCAGTATCCCCAATCAAAGGGGCTGTATAAGGATACTGCTACTTTCTTGTGTTAATTAACACACAATTTTTTTTAAATTAATACAAGAAGGGTGTTAATTAACACAAAATAGTAGCAATATCCTTATACAACACCATTGATTGGGTGTTTGTTAGATACTGCTACTTTGCTGTGTATAATATATTACTTGGGTTAGTATCTTAATGAAATAAAGAGTTGCTGTACTTGTTTTAATTTAATTACAAATTACTCACTTTCTATGGACCATTTTATTGACTGCTCCAAAAGCTCCCCGTCCTATTTCTCCTTGGTCCTGTAAGTCATCTGCAGTGAAGTCATACACTTCAGTGGCAGACAACTGCAGCTTGCCTGAGGATTGCATGGATGGGTAGATCCTACACCTGTCTCTGGATAATACAAACAAATTAGTCATTTGTGGCTACTAAAAACAAACAGATTCAAAAACAATGTGTAGGAGATAATACCTAGTGTTTTCTGGTAACACATCTCGGATGGTACGTGATGGCACTTTCGGCCTTTGAGGGTTGAATGGAGTAAAAGCCGCATCATCTCCCGACGGGCCCCCCAGTTGCAGATCTAAGACTTTACGTCTTTCTGGCCCTACCAAATTCAAGTCTGGTCTAGGCATCGTCGGTCTGCTGGGACCTGAAAATTGCGACATAGTATTCACCACTGACTGATTGTCCATTTCTGCAAAATTCTGTTTCTATTATGATAAAACGCAGTAAAACGAGTTATGTACCTTGGTTTGATGACAATTCGCCATTCTTCGACATTTTTACTAAACCTGCTAAAGTACTTGTTTTAATGGTTTCCACTAGTCTTTGGTGTTAGCAATGGTTTCTAAATTATCCATTTAAAGATGTAACACATTAAAAATTGTCACGTTTTCATAATAATCAATGTAAATACGATTTTTTCACTACACATTTCTCGCATCAAACAGGGGGGGGACTCGGGGGGGGGGGAGGTTATTTTTAAAGAGTTTTTATCCCTTATGGGAAAGGCAAAGAGTTCAAAGCCCATACAGCCTAGTCTTTTGTATGTTTCATTTCTTGTCACGGGTGGCCGGGATCATTGAAATGCAAGGGTGGTTTTGTTGAACCCGTCATTTCTTCTCGATTCCCGTACGTTACATACCTACTATATTTTATTCTGTGGCGCGGAGTCCCTCTAACATGACCGTTAACGCGTGACAAAGTGTCAAACATTATTTTGTCGTGTCGTGTCGTGCGTATACTGAAACCTATTGGAGGATATTTCAATATGGCGGGTTTCTCATGGTGTTTTGACAGCTAGGCATCAGCTAGGTAAGGATATTATATATAACGATAGTATATATAGATATATAGATAGTAATATAATATAGTTTGTCACAGTAGTCATGATGTTACGGGCTACGGAGGCTGCCTGCCTTGTCGTATCGTATATTCGTAATTCGAAAATAATTAGATTATAAATAACACACTTTGAGTGGTGTTTTATTTTTTTTGGTCTGTAGGCCTACTATATGTAAGTAGCGATAGGCTCGAGAAGCTGTCAAACGCAACATATTGACAGAACTGCTTATGGCTCTAATGTCACTATGTCGCGTTTGACAGCTTCTCGAGCCTGTCGCTACTTACATAGTAGGGGGGCTGGCTCTAAACAACCTGACCAGGTTTTTTATTTTTTCTGTAGGCACTAGGTACAGAAGAAGCGACAAGCTCGAGAAGCTGTCAAACGCGACATAGTGACATTGGAGCCATAGTAGTTCTGTCAAATTGTCGCGTTTGATAGTTTCTCGAGCCTGTCACTTCTTACGTGTGGGTACGTAGTACATACTATATTTATACTGTGTACGTGGTAAGCGGGAGCGAGCGAGCGAGCGCCCTATTTAGTTTCATTGAAATTCCGCAGTAAGGTTTTTTATTTTTTCGGTCTCTGGCTTATATGAAAATACTGAAAGAGTAACAATGTAAAATTTACCTTAAATCTATACCCTAAAGTTGATAATGCCTCCACTTTCTCCAAAAAACTAGACGAAATATCATAATACCCAATACGAGAGTGTATGTAGAGAGAGGTACTCAAAGAGATTTGAAGAGCCGCTTCGCTTTAGAAGCGAAGCGGCTCTTCAAATCTCTTTGGAGGTACTCCTATATTCGTGTTGTCTGTCTGTTGTCAAGCTTGTATTTAGGTGATTAGATGTAGCGCGTTTTACTCTAAGACTAGAAGAAAAGAACAAAAATTATTTTGATTATCAATAAAATTTATTTAAAAATGTGTATAATATTATTGTAAAAACAATACTTAATAATTTTTCATATTTTTAAATGCTTGCCAAATTTCAACAGGCTAAATCTTTCCTGTGTTTTTTAGACTGTCTTTGATTAACTTCTAATAGTTTAGGGTCTACTTCAAGGGTCCTATTTTGTTTTTTAATTTTGTTTTTCTCGGGCACACTAATGTCGCTATCAATTCCACTTGTTCTTGGATGGGTCTGATTTAGATTGTTCTTTGGTCTTTTGTTGACATTCACATCACCTTTTCCACTAGTAGCTGAGACTTTAGACGATGTATGAGGCAATCCATCTCCAATTTGCTTTTGGATATTGGGTTTAGTCTTATCAAAATTAACATAAGAGACATTCATTTGACCCTTAGATTCAACTAGTTCATCACCACCTTCTGCATTTTGCTTGATCCATCTAAAAGAAACAAAAAATGTTAGCTTAAAAACTTGTATAATTTTTGTTTTACTTTTTATTGTCAAGGATGAGATGGAACAGATAAAGTAGATGTGGCAAAGGGCACTGATCTCAGCATGTGCTGAGCTCAGGGGCTCAGTGCTGGTTTTTAGAACAGACCCTGAGAGTAGCTAAGCTAACTATATAGTAAATAATTAATAATATTTTTTTTTAATAGAAATGAAATAAAATGAAAAATATTGTGATCCAATACCATCAATAAAAACAATACCATAAGTGACTGGGCATAGTGGATATTGCCTATTTTAATTGATTATTGTTGCAGAAGAGTTAGGCTTTACAGGTGAAGAAAGTTGTATTGTATACTAATTAAATAAGCTGAAAAATTAATTACAGTCCATTATATTGAGATTCACCTTTTATCCAATTCTCCTCTAATGTAAGGCAGTGCTCCAAATAAGTCCAAAACAACTACTCGAAATACTACTTCCTGGCCTTCATGCACTTCTGATCCAATCCACTTATTGCCTGGTTCTTCTGTAGGTCTTGGAATGACAACATTAAACACCCTGAAATAAAAAAAAAAGACAAACAATTAAATACAAAATGTGTTTATTAAGTAAGTAAGTAAAATGTTTCTTTCTTTTAGAAATAACAGGATCCACCCTACCCTACTATTATATTATTATAAACAAAAAAGCTAGTGTGGATGTATACTCTTTTACACAAAAACTACTGAATGTAATAAAACTTTACAATAATATAGCTTATACACCAGAATAACATAGACTACTTTTTACCATGGGAAAAACTGTAAGGGCGGGCGAAGCCGCGGGGCGGAAAGCTAGTAGAATAGAAAGCCATTTATAGTATAAACAATATTTTTACCTATGAACGAGAATTCCTAAATGTGTAGAACTTTTCTTGTTGACAATCCCTTTGAGAGTAGCACCAATGACAGGGTGAAAAATAAAATAATCTGCTTGTACTTGGAAATGAACATCAGCATTGTCGTTCCTTATTGTACCAATGTTTTGAAGAACTCGAAGATTTTTGTAGCTTAGTAAAATACCATTAAATCTGAAATATGCATATAAAGTTTTTCATGCCATAAAATGGAAAACTGTGTAGGTACTAAAATTAAATATTTTATTAATATCAATATATCTGTTCTCAAGTTCTAGTACCAGGGGAAAACTAGGTAGGTACTAATCTATTGGAATGTCCGTTCAGGATAAAGTGATTCCCGTACTTGACTCTCTGACCAAAAGATGTGCATATGAATCCATTATTTCCGTCAAAAGCAAATTTCAGAAATGTACTCTTGACTAAATTTAGTTTCCTCTAATACATACATACAAAACTCCTGAGGCTTTGCACCAAACCTACCTAATTGCATTAAGACTTTTTTGTTTACCTTTATAATCATGAGTAATGAATTATAAAGCAAGTACACTCCACTTACTCTTTATCGTACTTTCCAATCTTGTAGTCTAACAAATTTTTCAAAGATTCCTTGAGGTTTCCAAGACACCATGGTTGTAAAGCTAAATTTTGGGTTACTTTCTTTTCCACAACACAGGAGTTTTTGTCGCTGGCTAATTTCCTTAATTCTTTTAGCTCAAATTTAATAATCGTTGACATTTTAGAATTGCATTTATGAATTTTAATTTGGTACCAAATTACCAAAATACGACGAATAAAAATGAGATTTTTGACTTGACACTAGCGATATCTTTTGTTTTTATTTCAACTTTTTTTTGTGTAGGTAGGTACCTACGTGCGTGCGTGTGCGTGAAGGTTATCGTTCCCAAATTGAGTTGAATGAATAAGTGAGTTAATTCAATGAGTTGAGTCACGTTGAGTCTTCTGTCTGACCTTATGGGACAGGCTAAGGGTTCAAAGCCCATACAGCCTAGTCTTTTGTAAGTTTCATTTCTTGTCACGCACGGACGCACTCGGGCGGGATCATTCATTCCAATGCAAGGATGTTATTATAATAAGTACTACCTACACTACAACGGCCACAATAGTAATAATAACATTCATGACAATATCGGAGTTTAACGCGAGGTATTAAACCAGAAACAGTCCACCACCTATTACTTCACACATCCTCCCACTCAGGCAGGCAAGAGACTGAAACAATGAACCCGCCTATGGATGTTAATGTGGTCCAATGAAGATAAATGATACTCCCAATCACTGTTCGTTCAGAAGGTTTATTGTTAGGACACAGTTTTCACAATTCTCACAGTCTAGTACAACAGTAGAAACTTATTATGCAAGGATAATACACAGGAGAACGCTAGGCGCGAATCGCTCGAGTCGAATAGAGTCTAATGAGTGAGAGAGATGTCTATGGCAGTGTTGCCCGTTCTGTCACTAAAGGTGCGTTCAGAAATTGAACGTCACCACATCACCCCCCTACGGAGTAAGGAACTTCGATCAAAGATCGAAAGGACGAGCAAATCTTACATGTCTGCCCGAACGAGTTGTATACTTGCGTGTTGGAGGTGAAGTATGATTTGAGCTTTGTAAACTATCTGGTGTGAGAATAGGTTTGTGTGATTGATGATTGTCTGAAGGGACGGATGTAGTAGGTGTATGAACAATAGGTGTGTCAGGAGTGAGTTTTGTAGTGTCAGGTGTGCTAACATGAGTGGAAGGCTGAGTGTAAGTGTCTATGTAAGCTGGCTTTACTCTATCTATACTCACAACTACTTCTTTGTTCCCAATAATGATAGTGAGCGTCTTATCGGTACGACTCACGACTGGATGAGGACCGGAATACGGAGATTCCAAAGGAGGCTTCACGTGGTCAGCTCGCAAGAAAATATGCGAAGCCGTAGCCAGGTCCTTGAAAAGAAATACTTTCTTCTGACAATGATGGGAAGCAGAAACAGGTCTCAACTCTGACATTGTATTCCTAAGTTGTACAATAAAATCAGTATAGTCAACGGCTGTTGATGTTGACGAAGAAACAATCATCTCACCTGGTAAATGCAGGGGTTCACCATACACTAGTTCTGCTGGAGAGGCTTTCAAGTCCTCTTTTAGTGAAGCGCGAATGCCAAGCAGAACGATAGGTAAGGCTTTAATCCAAGGCTCGTCACGGCACATTAACGAGGCTTTAAGTTGCCTGTGAAAGCGTTCAACCATACCATTGCTACAAGGATGGTAGCTGGTTGTTCTTAGCTTTTTGGTGCCCAAAAGTAACATGAGTCTGCGGAACAATTCTGATTCGAACTGCCGGCCCTGATCGGTTGTTATCTGATCCGGTATTCCAAATCGCGATATCCAACCGAGTAGCAGAGTATCAGCAGTCTCCTCAGCAGTTATGGAGCGCATCGGCCACGCTTCAGGCCACCTTGAAAATCTGTCCACTGCAGTCAAGAGATAGCGGTAGTCTTGACAGACAGGTAAGGGACCCACGATGTCTATGTGGATGTGTCTGAAACGACCAGGAGGAGCCACGAAACCACCAAGAGGTGACGCCGTGTGTCTCGTTATCTTGTTACGTTGGCATGGTAGGCATGACCTAGTCCAGTTGCGAACGTCTTTTTGGATGGAAGGCCAGACGAATCTGTTAGTAAGAAGACGAGCTGTGGCTCGAATTCCGGGATGACTCAGGCCGTGAATTTTATCATAATGTTTTCGACGGAAAGGGGCGGTGAGGAACGGACGAGGCTTGCCGGTAGACGTGTCACAAATAATAGTGACGTCAGTGCCAGGCAAGGTAACCCTTTCTAATTTGAGGGTTGTGCCATCACGCATGAGCGCTTGCAGTTCCTCATCGTCTCTTTGCGATTCAGCTAAAGCTGTGTAATCATCCTCTAGCGAGATTGCCTCAATCCGTGACATAGTGTCAGCCACGACGTTATCCACACCTTTTATGTGTGCAATATCAGTCGTGTATTGTGAAATAAAAGTGAGCTGATTCAGCTGCACTGGAGGCAGTTTTTCTCGTCGCTGGGTAAAGGCATAGAGTAGGGGCTTGTGATCTGTATAAATGGTACACTGCTGTGCTTCCAGAATATGCCGAAAGTGTTGCACAGCTTCATAGACAGCTAAAAGCTCTCTATAATATGCAGGCCAGGACGATTGACGAGCGGTCAGTTTCTTGCTGAAAAATGCAAGGGGTTGCCATTCTGAGCCAACGCGTTGTTGAAGACAAGCACCTACTTGGACGTTTGATGCGTCTGTAAACAACCCTAGAGGCGCGTTGAGCTGTGGATGCGCGAGAAGTGTCGCTTGAGCAAGACTTTCTTTGCAAGCATGAAATGCACGTTCCAGCTCTGGCGTCCAAGGAACAGGTTTGGCACCCTTGAGTTTTGAATCGGCCAGGACGTTAACCAACGGCGCCAGCAATTCAGCCGCACGAGGCAAACAACGTCTGTAGTAATTAATCATGCCCAAGAACCGACGGAGGCCTTGGACAGTTTTTGGGAGAGGAAACTCTTGTAGAGCAGCAATTCGTTCTGGAGGAGAACGAACGCCATCTTTTGACACTCTATAACCCAGAAATGTGACTTCACTTGCGCCCAAAACGCACTTCGCAGGATTAACGACAACGCCGTAGTCGGCTAGTCTCTGAAAAAGAATGTGCAGATGGTGTGCATGTTCGTCAGGGTCGCGTGAGAAAACGAGGATGTCATCTATGTAAGGAAAAACGAAGTCGAGGTCTCGAACAATGCCGTCCATGAAGCGTTGGAACGTTTGTCCAGCGTTCCGCAACCCGAAGGTCATATACGGGAATTCATACAAGCCAAAAGGTGTTATAATCGCGGTTTTACAAACGTCTTCGCTGTGGACCGGTATCTGCTGGTAAGCTTTGACCAAGTCCAGCGTACTAAAGATTGTGCAACCTGCGATGTTGTGGCTGAAATCCCCGATATGACGCAACGGATAGCGGTCAGGAATGGTTCGGGCGTTCAAACCACGGTAATCGCCACAGGGTCTCCAGGAAACGAGGTCTTTCTTGGGTACGAGTTGTAAAGGCGCGGCCCAAGAACTCTTGGAAGGCCGTGCAGTGCCGTTCTTGATCATTTCATCGAACTCACGTTTAGCGATCACCAGCTTTTGCGGTGCAAGGCGACGTGGGCGACAAGAAACGGGAGGCCCTGGAGTGGTCTTTATGTAGTGAACAGTTGAGTGTTTGATCTCCCTATGTAGCCCTGGAGGACGAGTGACAGAAGGGAATTCAGCGAGGATACTGCTGAAACGAGATCCCTTGTCAATAGTGATGGTCTTGACACTTACTTGCTCAGAAGAGGCTAGGGAGGTAGAAACAGAGAGGCCGGTGATGCCGTCCATGGAGCAGCAGCAGCAGCATGGACGAACTGAGAAGGCGATGATGTCGCAACGATGCTGGGAGCAACCTCTATAATTTTGTCAGCGCGCACTGCGATGTCATCTAGTGGATCAGCACTGGCAGCCAGAATAGCTTGCAGGTGTTGTGGCAGGCGTCGCATGAAAAGCTGTCTCAAAATGCTTTCGTCCGTGAGCGTGTTTCCAGCAAGCGAACGAAGACTGCGTAAAAACTGGGAGGGTGGGTTTACGGTCTCCCAACTCCTCTTCAGTAAGTAACTGCCGAACTCGTTGCTCTTCAGATTGTGACAAGCGGCGTATGATCTCCTTCTTCAAGTGCTCATATTTGTCGATTTTAGGAGGATTTATAATGATATCCTCAATTTCTGCTGTAATTTTAAAATCAAGATGACTGACAACATGATCATATTTCGTCTGATCGCAGGTGATACCAGCCACTCGAAACTGGGTTTCGACGTGACCGAACCATAATGCGGGCTTTGCGTACCAAAAAGCAGGAACTCGAGGCGCTACCTTAAAAACGTCCCCTAAAATTTCCGGTTTCGGATCAAGTTTTACAGGAGGAGATTTAGAAGAACTCGACTGAAGTTGGGAGCGAAGAACCGAATTTTCGTGCAAAGCATTTTGAAGTTGTGATGCAAGTTCTCGCATCTCAATTTGGTACTCGCTCAACTGTTGAGAAATAGCGCGAGGGTCAATAGCAGGTAATGCTGAAGGAGTACGGTCATCACCGTCAGCCATGGTGAGAAATGATATAAGTATAACCCGTCAAAATTTAGTAATTAGTAGTTAGTGTAAGGCAGTGTAGTATAAGGTAAGTATTAGTGAAGTTAGTATGAGATTCAATTAGTAGTCTGAACTATAGCAAAAGTGGTAATGCACGAGCAACGTTCAATTACTAAACGCAATGTACAACATACACAAACAAAACATGAAAACAAACCAAACCATAAAATAACCTTAACCACATTAAGTAAAAATTTCCCTTAAAATTAACACACAATACAGCTATAAAAAATTTAGATAGCGTTAGTAACGTAAAAATTGTCCTTATTACTAAATTAATTATTATTGTCCAATAATAAAATATTAGGTAAAATAATAGCAAAAGGTGGCAACGCACACACACAAAAAAAGTTAGAGTTCGGAACAAGCAGTAGATGTCGAACCGCAGTACACTTCCTAGCTACCACGCAGCAATGGATTCGAAGTCGGTGCAGCGATGTACTTCAAAATCGGGGCCGAGTTGTATTCGAAATCGATGCGGTGAAGAATTTAGGTCGATGCAGCAATGAACATCGAAGCAGCAATGAACTCCAAACATCTAGTGTATTTGTCGCCGGTAGTAGAATCGGGTCCTGTCAGAGATCGACGAATCGAATCGATGCGAATCGAAAATGGCGGATGTGAGATTTCTTGTTTGAAAAATGAAAAGATAACCTCGATTAGTTGAAAAATCCGTCTTGATGCGATGAATCCGTTGTGATGTTTCTTTTGCAGATGTTCTTTGACTTCCGTAGCTAGTGGAGATGTGATTTATGTCCCAAAACAGCAACAAACGTCGGGAACGTGTTCGATAGTCGTGTCACCAATATGGATGTTAATGTGGTCCAATGAAGATAAATGATACTCCCAATCACTGTTCGTTCAGAAGGTTTATTGTTAGGACACAGTTTTCACAATTCTCACAGTCTAGTACAACAGTAGAAACTTATTATGCAAGGATAATACACAGGAGAACGCTAGGCGCGAATCGCTCGAGTCGAATAGAGTCTAATGAGTGAGAGAGATGTCTATGGCAGTGTTGCCCGTTCTGTCACTAAAGGTGCGTTCAGAAATTGAACGTCACCACACGCCTTTTTTCATTGTTTTCTGCTGTTGTATTGTAACCAGGGCTTGTTAACCTGGTTAAAATTTAAAACCAGTTCTTTTGCATCTCCATACATTGCACAAGAGAGCGTTATCATTTCGGTTTCGCTCTACCGGAACCCATATTTTTTCTGGTTTTGCTCAAAGAGTGAAATGATTTCGGTTTCTGTTCAATTAACCGGTTAAGAACGAAAAATTTTGCTCGCTCCTCTGATTACCTTTTGTCTCTTTCTCTCTTTGACCCTTCCCTTTCTTATGCTTTTTTGTTTCTGGTCCGATTGCTTCCAAAATCGATATCTGGGGTCCCCAGTGGACTCCAATGACAAATCTGAGATCTGAATTGCAAAAAATGGCCGCCATTTTGAACTTTTCTGTTTCTGGTCCGATTGCTTCCAAAATTGATATCTGGGGTCCCCAGTGGACTCCGATGACGAATCTGACATCAGAATTGCAAAAAATGGCCGCCATTTTGAACTTTTTTGTTTCTCGTCCGATTGCTTCCAAAATCGATATCTGGGGTCCCCAGTGGACTCCGATGACGAATCTGACATCAAAATTGGAAAAAATGGCCGCCATTTTGAACTTTTTTGTTTCTGGTCCGATTGCTTCCAAAATCGATATCTGGGGTCCCCAGTAGACTCCGATGACGAATCTGACATGAGAATTGCAAAAAATGGCCGCCATTTTGAACTTTTTTGTTTCTGGTCCGATTGCTTCCAAAATCGATATCTGGGGTCCCCAGTGGACTCCGATGACGAATCTGACATGAGAATTGGAAAAAATGGCCGCCATTTTGAACTTTTTTGTTTCTGGTCCGATTGCTTCCAAAATCGATATCTGGGGTCCCCAGTGGACTCCGATGACGAATCTGACATCAAAATTGAAAAAAAAATGGCCGCCATTTTGAACTTTTTTGTTTCTGGTCCGATTGCTTCCAAAATCTATATCTGGGGTCCCCAGTGGACTCAGTGGACTCCGATGACGAATCTGACATGAGAATTGCAAAAAATGGCCGCCATTTTGAACTTTTTTTGTTTTCTGGTCCGATTGCTTCCAAAATCGATATCTGGGGTCCCCAGTGGACTCTGATGATGAATCTAAACATCAAAATTGAAAAAAATGGCCGCCATTTTGAACTTTTTTGTTTCTGGTCCGATTGCTTCCAAAATCGATATCTGGGGGTCCCCAGTGGACTCCGATGACGAATCTGACATGAGAATTGCAAAAAATAGCCGCCATTTTGAACTTTTTTTGTTTCTGGTCCGATTGCTTCCAAAATCGATATCTGGGGTCCCCAGTGAACTCCGATGACGAATCTGACATGAGAATCGCAAAAAATGGCCGCCATTTTGAACTTTTTTGTTTCTGGTCCGATTGCTTCCAAAATCGATATCTGGGGTCCCCAGTGGACGCTGATGATGAATCTGACATCAAAATTGGAAAAAATGGCCGCCA
>OX419595.1:6514146-6597734 GCA_948473455.1 Teleiodes luculella | reverse complement strand
GTCTAATCGGATTTTAGGAATAACTTCCTTTTTTTCCGAATTAATAAATTCCTACTTCCTAATCCTTATACTAATATTATAAATGCGAAAGTAACTCAGTCTGTCTATTTGTTACGCTTTTACGCTAAATCAGTGAACCGATTTTGATGAAAGTAGGTTAGGTACAGAGGGAAATATAGACCTTGGAAAAGGACATAGGCTAGTTTTTACTGCGGGAAAGTACCTCATTCCTATGGAAAAACTGTTACCGCGGGTGAAGTCGCAGGGAAAGCTAGTACCTATTACTATAAAATTTTAAATGCGAAAGTGACTGCTTGTCTGTCAGTCTGCTTGTTACGCTTTTACGCCAAAACCACCGAACAGATTTGGACAGCTTGGGAAAAGACAAGGGTTACCTTTTACCGCGTGGAAATGCCTCATTCCTACGGAAAAAACTGTTAACGCGGGGCGGGAAACTAGTTCATAATGAATGGGTAAATTTAAAATGAAGCTGGCTTTTAGACTTGATGTCAAAACTACAATGAGGCAGTATTGGATAGGATAATACAATTATTTTGGCAATAAAAAAGAAATGGGAAATCATAGTTAATTTCTAAACAAACAGGTCATTCTGCAAAAGACATTAAATTACATAATACCTACACTATTATTTTGTGTAATAGTGTATAATTTGTTTAAGCAAAAACTGTCTTATGAATTACCACAGAATAATACAGATTTGTACAGTGCCACTATCATCTTTTCTGTTCAGCACTGAAGTATGGCCAACAATTTTTATTTCCACTCGTAATAAATAACAACAAATTAAGATGGATCTAGCTGAGGTTCCTGCTGATTAGTTGGTTTACAAAATAAAATGAACCAACAAGACTCTAAAGCCAGACCAGAAAAATAAAAACCACGTGTATATATTTGCCAAAATAAAATTAGTTCCTTTGAAATTCCGCAACGCAGGACTTATGCCCTGACCTGTTTCTCTAGTATGATGATCGTTCACGCCTGGCGTGACAAACATAATTTTGTCATGCGTATGCTTAATAAAATACACCAATAATATTATTTATTGCCACCGGTAAGAAAAAAGCACAGTTGCAATTTTCAGAAATGAAACAAAGAGTCAATAGGCGGCCTTATTGCTGAAGTAGCAATCTCTTCCAGGAAACCATAGAGGACATTTCAATATGGTTGGTTCCTCATGGTATTTAGACAGTTAGATAAGAGATATATAGTTTGTCACAGTCACAGTGCGCAGTGGTTACGCTACCTACTACGCGCTACGGGGTCTGTTAGAAGGCGATAAATGAAAATCTGTATAGCATGGTAACTGGAATCCTCAACACACTTGCTGCACTTGAGGGTTATGGCAACACCTTATTTTAAAGGAGAGGCCTTAATAATCCAATCCAGAATTGGGCTATAGCAAATGTTACTTTCAATATTTCTTTGCTGTACTATACACCGTGAAAATTTTACTTGTTGCAACATAAAAACTTTTCATACTTATAAACTTCTCACTCACGTGACTGGCCACTTTGTATGACAAGTAGAAATTTTAATTTTGAGATTTCAACATAATGTTCAGGAAAAGTTGTTAAGTTTCATGAGTAGGGAGGTACTACCATAGATATGGGTACTACCACTATGTTCCGGATAAAGAACCAGTTTTTCACGGATCTACTTCTCTAAAAACATATAACTAAGTTCTTATATGAAAACCGGTTTCTATTATCCTGAAAAATGGCCATACTAGAACACAATGAATTATTATCTAGTCTATTATTTTTAAATACGCATACCTAAAGATAATTTCTCTCTATTAAACTAAAGCCTTTTTTACAGTATGGTCGTTATAAAACTAAGTGTGGTTTTAACATTGGGGAGAAACGCGTTTTTATTGTCGAGTCGAGTATGAAAAAGGTTAAAATCAAGTTGAAACGTTTAATTTCATATTAATTATTATTTGTAAATGTTTAGTAAATTTCAGAGAAGTCTGTGGTAAATCACTGAATCTGTGTTAAGGCCACCTCTGTTCCTTGATTCAACTTTATATCTAGTAAATATTAGCACATTTTTATAAACCTATCTATCTTCCTAAAGATGTTTGTTTACAAGTGTACCTAGATACTTAATAGAGTAATGCGTCAACGTAAAAATATCGTAAGCATTGTAAATTATATAGATAACCGTTTTTTATATAGTATAGTGCAGTAGAGATATTCGTACATAGGGAAAATTCTAATTCGTTAACTATTTACCTGTAAGTTTTATTGTAGACTGTAGTCATTATTTAGCTCAGACTTTTATGTAATCCACTTGTGCAACTTAAGCGCTGTTAGCTTCCTTATGATTATAAAATAAATTCATTGCTAGAAAAAAAAATTGCTTATGGATGGAATAATACTTGAAAACACGGAAAATACTTTGGCTATTGTTGATTTAATATATGCGGCAGCGAGGGTATGCGTTGTGCTTATGCATAAGCGATCTCTTACTTAAGTCGGTTTAGTAGTGGCTGGCTAGGTCCGTTGCTTCCCATCAATCTAGGAGGTACTGGTTCGAGCCCCGTCACGGTACCAATATAATATTTGTGATTTATTAATCTGTGAACTGTGAACGTTTATTTGATGCTCTGTCGGTGTTCTTCCTTATCGTGTGGATTGTCAAGTCTTCCACCGACCTCATTAATCTCAGTGTCAAAATTGTCGAGCTGGCTAGGTTTTCGACGTAGCTCATGCAACCTAGATCCGTAGTTAGTAATCAGGACCCACGCGACCTACGGTGAAGAAAACTCCATAAGGAAACCTCCACATTCAAAGATTGTGTGTCCGTCATCTCGTTCGACAAATAACTACTCGTATCAGAGTAAGTGTAATAGGAGAGAGCCCCTCTGTGGGGTCGTATTTGCTATGATATTATGTATGTAAATATGAAAAAGTGGAAATCTATCTATATTCTATCTATACTAATATTATAAAGAAGAAAGATTTGATTGTTTGTTTGACAGATGTTAATGAAACTTGGTATAAAAATAGAATGGACAATGGATAAAAGGTAGCTTATACCTTTTATCGCGAAAAAATTCATCATTCCCACGGAAAAACTGTTAACGCGGACAGAAAGTCCTTTTTTTAAATTGGCCTATGGTTGAGTCGAAAAAGTACGACGACGGATCAAGTTTCACCGGACTTGGACGGAAAGTTCGTAAGTACCTAATATAATAAATAAGATATAGGTACTGGGCCATAACTATACCGTAACAATGTAATTAAAGTTAACAAGCAGGTATAGCACTATTATCCTCTGTCAATAGACGCACAATAGCAGCAAAGTAAATAACAAAGTATTAAATATTAGTACCAAAGATGCCATTGTTTAGTTAAAAACCGTAAACGAATTATTAATTTATTGCCGAGAAGATAACCCTGTATGAATCAGACATTTGTATTTATTGTATTATTACTTGCTTTACTTTTCCTGTCGCTGGGCAAGTAATTTCAGTAGTCTCAAGCCTTAGTAACATAAACCTTGACACATCAAACAAAACGAGGGAACCAAACGACTTTCATGTACAATCTGATAACTAGCACAATGCAAAGATTTATCTTAACCGCGTGCAATACGGGCAAGATTACCTAAATGGTATTATTTGCCTGTAACTATTACAAAGAAAAAATTGTGGCTTTAAAGCTTCAATACATTTATTTATATATTTAGGTACATCATCATCGAACCCAAATTAATATCATTTTATATGCGTAATGCAACGCAATAAACAAGGAATCTAACCTGATTCTTTACGGGTTTCACTCCGAAGGGAATTTCAAATAACTATCGATGATTTTAAATCACGCATTAACGAATACATCCATCATCATAATTTCAGCCAAAAGACGTCCACTGCAGGACAAAGTCGAAACTTTGGACTTGTGCGCGGGAGCGTTATCTTGGTGAAACAAAACAACTTTTGCAAATTTTTTAACCCGTTCCTCTCGTATGTCATCACGCATTTTTTAAAATTTGTTTTGCATTTAAAGACCCCGTAATAGTGGCTCCATGACTGAGGTATCCGATCATTACTACCTCTTGGCTATCCCAAAAAGGAGAGCCCATGATCTTGCCGGCGGCGGATGGAAATACCTAAAATTAGGATTTACAGATAAAAGTCTCTTCCAGGTCATAGACTGTAGTTCGTTTCAGGATCGTAATGGTGAAGCCACTTTTCATCCATAGTTATGAATCGAGCCAAAAAGTGGTCAGGATCTTGTTTTTACAAATCTAAACAGCTTTGTGAAATTCTTATACTTAGTCTGGTTTGTTTTTGCGCGAGCGTCGTCCGTACCGTAGAAGCATTCTAGGCTACCACTCACTATGTTGTGTATAAACTATTATGTAGTTAAATTTCACGGTGTATACTTCTGTGCCTATTATACTTACTTACTTCGGTTGCTTTATTATCATCTCATAATAATTGTTAGCCTAGTAAGTATTGATTAGTAAGGTGTCCTTTGTCCTTTCTACAGATTGGCGCATAATAATATGTAAGTTTATACGTAACCTTTACGTCTAATCGCCACATTTATGTCGAGCCTTGCACCTATTATTATTTATTATACGATGATCGACAGCACTTACTATACGTATATAGATAGATACCTACAACAATAGTTTAGTTTTATTTATTACATATTGCACACGATTTTACAATATTTTTTTAATTTACGTTTTTCTGATTTTATTTAATTATTACTACAATGAATGTAATTATTGAATTGAGTATGCTTTATAATTGGTTTCTTTCTATATGTAATAATGTTCTTTTTTTGTTGATTTTAATAATCTGATAACTTAGAGCAACGCCGGCCTTCCAGTCTGATAATATTTAACGTTTTGTTTATTTAGTTAGTAAGAAAACTTAATAATTATAATAATAATAATATTTTAATAATTTTAAGTAATGTAATATTGCATTAAGCGTCACTTGTACTATTTCCTATTGTGCATGCAAGACCGTTTTGACTTGTGACTTTAGAATGAATGAATAAATAAACAAATAAAATAGTATAAAAAGGTCATCCACCCACAGTATGAGTATGTATGTATACAAATAAACATTATTATTAAAAAAAGCAGAAGAATAAAAATAGATTAAGTTAATATCAGGAAATAATATTTTGCGTAAGAATGCCTAAAAATAATAATTTACATTGCATTCCTTATTTATATCATATTTAAACGTAAATGGTCATAAATCATAAAACTTATGTCCAGATAATACGGAAAATAATTTAATAAATTCGCAATAATAAATATCCAAGTAAAAATAGCAATTTTTTTAAAATTATATAAATCTTTGTACCCATTTACAAAGAATTTTCCAAAAAGAGGTTTTTCAGTAGACGACGGTCAAATTCGTCGTAATAATAATAGTACCTATGTTATGTATATTCTGTTTTCACAATTTTGTTTAATTATATGCTTAGTTTATTTATCTACCCTAAAATAATGGAAATGAATTATGTGTGAACGATCATGGTAGAAATAAAAGCTTCAGTCTGGATAAGAGCAGCATCAAATAGTATCGAATCAGTCAGAGTAACTACAAGTAGTAGTAATTACAATAATGTGATATTTTTTCAAGTTTACTTGAAACTACCTATTTTTTATTTCAAGTGAGTGTGCTGGATGAAATAAGTTGGGCATTCTCTAATCTATAAAATGCTCTTGAACAGCAGATAAAAACAACAAAAAAGGTCAAATCACCGCTTCCTCGCTCGGCCGCGCCAATTAACCGACCAGTAATTACTTTTCGACGTAAAATACAATTACAATCACTCATAGTGCTATAGGTACCGATTAGGTTTTGTTAGGTATTAGCGAAAGTTAGTTAGATTTACCTAAACATTGCTTGTTTATAAATAAATGGTTGTTTATTGAGTAGGTAATGTTTCGCGGTTAATTAAAACAAAGTCTTTTGTTAGTTTACGCCCCAAGGTGTGAACAGAACCTAGCAGTGGTTACTGTATAAGTACATTATGGTACTTAGACCATCGAATACCTATGTTGTATATTATACAACAATTTTCTTCCCTATTTGAATACTTAGCTTATATGTTACATGCGTTGTTGAATAATGTATTAAAGCGGACAGCTAACTAATAAATAGGAACAAACTAGCCCGCCCGAGCCTTCGCCCACATCTCACATAGACATTATCACATTTTTCGGAAGAAAAAATATCAATTTAAGTGAAAAACTATCTACTAGGTGCTACAAACATTTCATTTCGTTTCATTTCGATTTTGCGTGATCTAGTTACATCTATACTTTGATTGACATTTAAAATATTAGTCTGATGACTCCTCATGAGAAGAGGTGAATCTTTGAGATAACAGAACTTAGGTATATTAAATGTATTCAATAATACTTTTGAGATTCGCTGACTGATGTGCGCTCACTTTGCTCCCTCTAGGATATTGCGAGGTGATAGATAAGATTATTTGTCTTTCGAACTTGTCGTAAGTAATTCATCAAGAATTACCGCGCCGCTTATGATAGGTATGACGTCCGCAGTAATCAAACCGTAATCCCCACGACACAGGTAATCCTAAAATTAAATTTCAGAAATAGTACGTAAGCGTTCACATTAGTGAAGTACGACGAGTGTTAATACAGTATTGCCCACAATAAAGATATTTTTATTATTTTATGGAATTGTTTAAAGCAATTAAACATTTAATTACACGGATCGGTTTACATTATCTTCACGTTATTGGCTTGTGTAATTATTTTAAATAGGTATGCTATCATAATAATATAGGTAACTAAAACACGCGGCAAGAAGAAACGCTGGCTAGGACGTCGTCGTCGTCGTGAAAGCGGATATGAAAGAGAACAATCTCATACATGACGCTACCGAAGATCGGGCAAAGTGAAGGAGTTCGAGTAGAAAATCGGACACTGGGACTACAACTACAACCAGGCCAGGAAAATGCTAGGCCCTAGGCCGCAAGGTCAACAAGTCCAGCTGCATGTGCTGTCTGTACATTTTTAATTTTTGTTAAGCATTAAGTACATTTTGTAAGCCTATGCTTAAAATAAGCTTTTTTTTTAATACAATAAAGTTGACCCTGTATCAGGGTTGGCTCTCGAACACTTCGGCGGGGACATTACATGGGCTGTTAACAATCTATATAGTAAATAACAGTATAGGTAGGTAGTACCTAATTTGCTCCATCTTTGATTCGAAATCAGCTGTAGTCGTTATTTGTTAATCCAGTCTAGTGGTATATCTAGTTAACTTATTTTTATTAGCGGCACATAATTCCTACTGCAGTAAACACGTGAGAAAAGTCAACATTATAATAATACTTATATAAAAAAAAAACCTTTGCTACTGTATTTGGTTACTCAAGTCAGGAACAGTTAGGCAGTGACAAGCTGGCACTGACGTTGGAAACAGGAATCTTCTATACTGAGATTTTTCTATTTATACTGCTTCTACTTTATAATAAAACTGTAGAGATCAAATATCTGTACATAGAAAAAAAAGATGAAATCCGAGTCAGGACGACGTGAGAAGTAAAATAGAACATATCTAGATAATTTTCTTTTTTTTTTAATCTCCGAAACTATTGGACCGATTCGAATGAAATTTTGCATGGTGGTTCTTTACATCCCTGGTCAACATCTTGGATAGGTACTTTGAAACGCGGAAAATTAAAGAGTTCCCGTGGGATAGTTCAAAATTAGTACGGAAAAGTCGAAAAACAACGCGGGAGTAGTCGCGGGCAGACAGCTAGTACTATAATAAAACTGAAGAATCGGCGTGTCTGTACATTGAATTGTTTTTCAAAAAACCGAATGTAGGTATAAAGGGAGTGTAGCCACAGTGAAGCTGAACACAAAAATACAAGTTTTGAAAAATAAATGTCCGTCTATCTGTCTGTCAGTTTGTACACGCTAATCTCGGGAACCATTGGACCGATTTTAATTAAATTTTGCATGGTAGTCCCTTATATCCCCGGTCAACATGTCAACATCTTAGATACTTTTTACGACGAAAAAAAAAACAAACGCGTAGTCGTAGGCGACAGCTAGTTAAAGAATATGTGTTTCAGTATTGCGTCATAATTAAGACAAATGAGATTTTAGTCACGGTCACTGAAAAAAGCGACAAAGTGCGCATTGGACTACCCCACCAAAGGTTCTGCTATCATCCGTTAAATTTAACTTAATTTAATTAATTTGTTGTTCTAAAAACTACAAGGAAGTTAATTGTCTGGGGACCCTCTGATTTATAACTATCTTTTTACTTTTATAGTTCTTAATACAATCTTTAAATCAAATTTTAATCTTTAAAATATAATACATATAGATAGGTAGGTACTAGTATAATATAAAAGATATCGCCAATTAAAATTAACAGAGCGGTAGAAAAAGCACATTTCTCAGTAAGTACCTAAAATTTTAAGTAATTAGAATAGCTAGCAACATACTTTATTGCACACTAGTAAAACAGTACAGTATAAACACAAAGTGCAAATATAGGCGGCCTTATTGCTGAGTAGCAATTTCTACCAGGCAACATAGTAATTATATTTTTATGTTATGTGCACGTTACGACCGCCTATACATACCTATAATATGTTATAGTTTAGGAATTGGCTACGGACAAAGTGATTGAAAAAGGGATGGACAAAGGGACAGTATAGCCTCCATTGCAATATGTGGTTCTTTTCGCTAAGGAACCCCATATTTGTACACCAATACTAAGATGTCTTTGCATTAATTTCGAATAGGTACTGCACATTTAATTCAATGGCATCTGTAGTGTAATGAATAAAGCGTCTGGTGTCTGCCTTGTGTTCATATCCCTTTAAAATTCCTATACCGCAGCATGGTCTGTTTAAGACGTAAGATAATATATTGCAAACATACATATATTATACCTTATACATAGTTTAATGTTGTGAAGAGAAATAAATAATTCTATAAAATATCTGTAGATTGCAGTATGTGGACATTATGTGAGGACGAGAAGTCGACCAATCGCCGCCTCCCTAGACTAACCTGTTTGCTAATAGTGTGGGGTTTCGATGCTAACCAATAATTAAACCTGGTGACATAATTTTATATTGAGCCGTCTAAAGGCTTCGAACACGACTCTTGTGACAACTACATCCGTAAATTTTAGTCGATCCCAACGGCTATACGTGCCTTCCGAGACTCGGGATCATCTTTCTTTCTAGATAATCAGGTGATTCAGCATGCAACGTCCTAATCTAAGTGATATTTCTTTGTGGGTCCCACCGGTTTTTTGAAACCCGGATCCTCCTTAAGGTGAGCCTTTACCACTCGGCCACGGAGGCTGTTATTCACCTGTTTATTTTAATTGATCAAAAAACAAAACGGCAGCGACAATTTCCTTGATTTTTTCTGATTGTAATCAGAGTGGAATCAGTGAATTTAATTGACTATATTATTTATCAATGTTGGGTGAAACGAGAGACAGACTAGGAAGACAGACCGCGCCATACCGCACATAACAATTAGGTGTTCTTACCATTCAACACGAGCCTCGCGCTGCGTGAACAAACCGACCAGCTATCAACCGCATATACGTCTCTACAACCTATTGTTTATGTACTAAATTAGCTACGAGTTTGATTCAAGTTTAATAATAAACACAGGTGTGTTATCAGAGGATACTCGACAGTATTCAATATTAATGTAGGTAAGTGTATTACCTACCTGGTCAAAAATGAGTAAGACTTTTGTAAAAAGACGTTCTAAATACAATATCGGTCATTTGATTTACTGGGTGATTTACTAGTAGCTTGCACAACTATAAAAGTTTTTTATGTAGGTAGTTTTTTACGCAGAATATAATATTTACCTTCTATTTACAAAATGCCACAGATAGTGCAATATAAAAGCATAGACTACTAAGTACTGCTCAATATTAAAAAATAAGTCACTAAATTTAAGTTTTTCTGAAAAGTGCAATATGCACTAAACACAAATAAAGGTTTCATTTTTTCACTTACAGCTGAGTCTTCTGCCCGGGCACATTTTTAAAAACTATGAGGAGTATCGAAAACAGCAATAAAGTTCTTAATTCCATTGCGAGAAATTATAGAGAACACATCGAGGCGCACTTTAGGCGGGTGCGTGTGCGCACTTGTTCGCGATGCGTGCGCGCCGCGCGGAATATCGACCACTACTGCACTGCGCCTGGAAGCTGGTGACCATGGTCGACGAAAAGGCTGCGCCTGCGACGCTATAGGTATTCTAAGAGCTTTCATTTACCTACAAAAACACGCAAATCCACGAAGCACTATTATTGCGACAAAAACACGTACGCGCTGTACTTACTTATCAGTATCCTTTGCTACACCTAAGGTAAATTCTCCCAAATAAGGTTAATGAGAAAAAGAAAACAAATTTTTTACGTGAAGCTACTGTATTTGTACATTTGATTACACATCTTTAACACCGTGTGGCTGCATACAATTTACAGTGTAAGTAATAAAATTTAAATCTTGCATTAACTTTGTTAATCTCTCGAAATGTCTTTGCGTATAAGGAAGTGCACCTTCTATAAAGCTTGCTAAAGAAGCAACTTTTAGCTGTCCGGAAATAATTTCAGGTGCCAGAATATTAAATACCAATTGAGCTGCATGACAATTTTTATTGTTTGTATTCCATTCCATTGCGAATTTTAACAGGGATTCTTTTTGAGTGTTATTAATTTCTTTAAGAGTCTCATATAACTTTTCGTCGCCTTGTTTTAAGACTTCATTAACAATCTTCAGCACCTGAAATGGTCTTTCCATGCGTAGGGCCAGCTTCAATGCTTTAACCAGTTTCTTGTCATGCAATAGGTTCATTAATTCCTGCTCTTGAAGAATTTGTTCTTCTCTTTCTTTAGATTTTTGTTCACGGCGTTCAACTGTAACATCTTTTATTTTGACTAATTTTGAGTCTGAGCCTCCTGTAATTATCATTGATTCCAGTTTGTTAACTGCCATGGACCAAACTTTACCCTCATGGTAGTCAAGAGACATTTTGCATTCAGATGACTTTATATTCCACAGTTTGAGGAGGCCATCTGCACCACTTGAAATGATTTGTTGGCCTCTGCTTAAAAATTCTACTTTAAGAACTGAACTTTCATGACCTTCAAAGGTCTTGAGACAACTCAAGTCTGCAATAGACCAAAGTTTTATAGAACAATCAGCTGCAGATGTGATAACTACTTGGTCAATAGGGGAGAATCTTACACACCAAACACCTCTTCTGTGACCTTTGAAAACACCCAATAAAGAAAGTTCTTCTGTCCACAACTTTGCTGTTTTATCTTGAGAGCCAGTAGCAATCATTTTATCATTAGGTGACACAGCCACACAGTTAATATCCATCTGATGAGCCAATTCTGTGTAATTGGATTTAATCTTTTGTTCACAAGTTTCTAGGTCCTTAGGCACAGACCAAACTTTCAAACAACTGTCTTGGCTGACTGAAGCAAAAAACTCACAAGATGTTTGTGAAGTAAACACAGATCCAACTGAAGCTGTGTGTCTGGCCCCAACTCCTACACATGTCATCTGATTGTTAGGGTCTTTCACCCAAATTCGCACAGTATTATCCTTTCCAGATGATACAAACATGTCTGGTTTAGTGGGGAAACTTGCAAGAGCCAATACAATATCTGTGTGACCCTTTACAATCTGGCAATTCATATTGTCCAATTCATAATGTTTTAGATCACGGCTATTTGTTGCCACAACAATATGACTATCCTCTTTGCCTACAAAAATTATGTCCAACACTTCATCTGTAAACCCAACCATTTGTTTCATACAATTAAATGATTCCATGTCATGTATAATGATATTATGATCCGATGAAACAACTGCCAACACATTCCTTGCTTCATTGAACAGCAAGTGAGTGATGGCTAATCCTCCTTCTTCTGTAGCTGGTGATACAAGACTGTTGGTTTGCTCATACATCAAACGGCTCATTTGCAAATTCCAAATTTTAATAACCCCCTTTTCTCCAGCACAAGCCACATAAATACCTTCCATTTCAGGTTTCTTTTTGAAGTTGGGGATTTTGAATGAAACCGGCAACAGCAAAGTGTCCTCAATACATTCATAAACAGGAACTGTTCTCAAAGCTTTACTTTCATTGAGGTCCCAAAGTATCAGTACTCTGTCCCTACCAGAACTAACCATGTGCATACCATCAGGAGTGAATTGCAGAGAAGTTACTTTACTAAAATGGCCAGAGTACACCATGTGTTCTTTGCCTGTTTTGGAATTCCATGATCTGATTTTAGTGTCATCAGCTGCACCAAAGATTAATTGTTTTGCACTATCTGGGTGAAACTTTAATACTGTGAAAACACCCATGGCACCTCGCAGGCTACTTGTGCAAGTATGATGAGTAAGATCCCAAAGTCTAATACTGCCATCAGATCCTCCAGATGCAATATTTTCATCTGTAGAGTCAAATGCCAGTTGGGCTACAGGCCCTTTATGGCCAGACCTCCAAACCTTCTGCGGTTTTGCTGTTTCTCTGTCCCATAACTTTATCAAGCCACTTTTGTGTGCAGTAACAACTGTATCATTACTATGAGACAACTGAAATGTGTATATTTGGTCACTTTCTCCTCCATCTATAGTTTCACCAAAGGTAAGTATGTTTGATAATGTGTTAACATCAATTACCTTGATAACATCTTCACATTGGCAAAGCAGATCGGAACCATCTGCCGTCCATCTAACTCCTCCACCTGTATAGAAGGCCGAGTATTCTGCAGTTTTTTCATAGCTGTAAATAAACGTGAAATGTACTTATTTGGCATATAAAATACTATCATAACAACAATTCAGTTGATTTTGATAGAACAAAATACATTAATTTATCCTGAATTGGGGATAAATGTGGAAGATTTATAAAGAAAGACAAAATTATAGGTTATAATTGATTGAATAGAATAAATTGAAATAAACTTACACGTCCTTTAAAGAATGAGCCATGAAGAAGACTTTTAACACTATTTTTTTAAATAAGAAATACTTGATCACCACAACAACGTTACAAATCACCTGTAATCATTTTACAAATTATACACAAATTATTATATTTTCTACATAAAAATGTCAAACACACGCACGTGCGTTTGACATTTTAAAGTCCCAATAATGCAAGACCAATTAATGCACAACTAATGCCTGTTTCACACAAGGGCAGAACAGTGAGACAGAACAGTTTGGAAATTTTGGAATGACACCCGATGTCCCAACCACAGTATAAATATAGTACAGGTAGCGGCACGTAAGTAACATTGATTCCCGCGCATATTTCCCCATACTCAAAATTCAAAATTCAAAATTATTTATTGCGTACCACATGGTGGAAAAGGATATTACATAGTTTTTACAACATTTTAGAGTAACACATATGGACCCGGCAGGGCACAGCAATATACTTAAACCTAGTTATTAATAGAAACAAAGTACAATATAATATAAAACAAACAAACAAAGTTAAATATAAGTATAGAACAAAAACAAAAGCTTAATTAAAGTTATAAATTATTAAAAGGAATTAATATAACAGAACAGAACAAACATTATAATTTAATTGTCATCAAAGAACTCCTGCAGTGTGTAGAAGCATTTGGCTATAAGATGGTCTTTAAGTCTTTTTTTAAATGAGTTAAAATTTTCTACGTCCTGAATCTCTTTAGGAAGCTTGTTAGAAATTTTTGCTGCCATTGCTAGGGGACCAGAGCTTATAAGTTTCATTTGAGTTTCAGGCAGAGCAAGTCTAGTATGTGGTCGCAAGTTAGGAGGGCGTGAATGTTTAGGAAAGAGGTGGGGAAATTTTTTTACAAAGAGGCTTATTTCAAGGATATATATGGATGTAAGGGTAAGTATTTTATAGTTAATGAAATATGGCTTACAGCTAGTCATCGAGTCGATATTGGCAATTATCCTTACAAATTTTTTTTGTGACTTAAATAGATTTGATGCTTCAGTGCAATTTCCCCATAGTACAATTCCATACTGGAGCCATGCATGTGCGTAGGAGTAATATGCAGTCAGAGCAGTTTTAACATCAGTATTCTTCTTTAGTTCGTACAGGGCATAGGTAAATCTTGCTAGTTTAGAATTTATTTTTGATATGTGATTTTTCCAATCTATATTACCATCTATGTTTATACCTAATAGTGAGTGGGAACTCATACTCCCCGCGACCCTGTAACTCCCCCGCGACCCTTATTTTAGACTTCTGCGCAATAACGGTCAGCGCTAGAGTTTCGTGCCGCGACTTGTATGTACGTACATACAGTAGATAACTTCGCGGTTTTCTGGGATTGAACGAATGAATGAATGACATGCTGTAGGGTTGAACACTGCTTGTTTTTCTTGACCACTTGTTAAGTTTGCAACTAATTACTTAAAGTAAAGCCTGGCCAAATAAATAAAAAACTTGCTCTGGGGGCGTCACATTTATATTTTTACGACTATGGCAACAATTTCTCTTATAAAATTAGTTCCATTAAAATTCCGAAATATGGCGAGGTTTTTTATTTCTTTGGTTGGGCTTTATTAAAACGGTTTTCTTTGAATATAACAGCATTGAAAGATACTATATTTAAATCCCCCGTGCTTTATAGAAGAGAAATATATACCTACTCAGTCCGATTACTTTAATAATAGCTCAAGGTCACGACTTCCTGTACTACAAGAAAAGTAGTTAGGAACATTCTTATTTACCAGTTACTACGTTTAAAAAAACCTTAAAACACTAATACACAAATTATAAAGTTTAATCTTAATAATAATCTTAATCTACTTACCAGACTTACCCTGGAATGCATTGTTGCCCTAAACAAGCTGGGCAGCACTAACTCAGTGTGCCTGGGCTGGGTGCCTGGACACTCGGGAATCGGGGGGAACGAGGCAGCAGACGAGCTGGCAAGGCAAGGATCCGGTGCCCGACCTACTGGGCCGGAGCCCATGCTTGGGGTGCCGAAATCCGGCTCGAGGCGCCAACTGTTGGCCTGGGAAAGGCACCAAGCACACAACACCTGGCTCAAATCTGCTGGCCTCGCACACTCAAAATTACTCATTCCGGGGTTCCTACCCAAATCAAGAACCGAGATACTAAAACTCGACCGGTTGAGCATTCGTATACTCATTAGGGCCCTCACTGGGCATTGTAAACTCAATAAGCACATGAACAGGATGGGCTTATCAGAAAACCCTTACTGTAGATTCTGTGCAGACGAAGAGGAAACCCCACTTCACATTCTCTGTGAGTGCGACGCTCTCGTCAATAAGAGGAGTCGGGTACTGGGAGCGCACAAGCTTGCCCCCCATGAAGCCCGAAGCCTAAATCCCACCAAAACCGTCAGCTTCTTCAAAGCGGTCGGTTTGGAAGAGGCTATATAGCCTATGAGGGCCGACTACAATAGATCCACTATGGGTCGCAGTGGTCTTGGGTACTTGGTGCCCTTCCCTCTCCATCCAAATCATAATCATCATACCTCACTGGCACACTTGGTAATTTTTAAAAATATTAATTTCTTGATTAATTTAAACATCCATACACGGAATAATATCTCATGTTATTTGGCATTGCTTTTATTATTTGTTTCTCGCAAAAAAATATTTAAATGTTTATTTTACGCCCGTTCGAGAGAGTGCCGCAACCCTGGCTGTTGCAGCCCGAAGTAACCAGAGATTTCGAAGCGCGCCAAAATGACACTTTTGTTACACTACGGTATACGGTGTCTCAACTCTCAACGGACGACGACTTGTGTGACAGAAGATGCGGACTGGGAGGGAACGCTGCGGACTCAAATTATTGTGTCGTACATTATTGCTTCTGTGTTCTGTCTGCTGTCACCTGTCAGGCTGACTGTCAGTCAGTAATAACCTAAAAAACCTAACCCAATTGTACCAATTGTATTTGTACGAAAACAAACAAAAAGTCGCGTAGTCGGTGTGTAATCTGAATTATTAGAAGGAAAATGCACATAATAATAGCACGAAATTTAAAATATTTTCCAGCAGGCAGACTTTACGCAACTCGATTTATCTCAACCACAAAACGTGTGGAAGAAAACGTAACCAATAATTTTGAAACAGTGTTTTCCTTCCCTTCTATTAAATATGTAGCATTAATAAACCGGCTAAAGCTATATCATTTTATCGGTGCAACTATATCCATTCCAAGTACAGCGGTATTGGCAATGACAAACGTGGTAGCTAGTGATTATTTTCTGACTACTTCTTATATTGGTAAGTGGCTAAAGTGAAACAACTTAATGATAGTGTTGTTAGAACATTGAATAAAAATATATATCTTAAAAGTTTCTTCAAACTGCTCTTTATGCTAGTAAACTAATAAATAAAAACTTTTGATTTTGTTTTTAGGTTTAACTGGGGCAGTTGTACTGTCTCTTGCTACCCTGCCATTTAGAAATGTTATTGGACACCTGTACATAAACAAAGATAATTCGGAAATTAAAATATCTTCCCTTGACTTTTGGGGAAGACGTCATAATAAAATTATACCTGTAGATGACTGGATCCCTCTTCTAGATATGGAACCCAAAGTATTAGATGCATTATACCTTACTCCACAACTCAAAGATGGTACCACATATAAATTACCTATAAAATTCGGAAAAGTACTTAATGCTCAGAAAATGGGCCATGTTTTAGAGTAAAGAATTTGTTGTTAAACTTTATTGAATTATACTTTGTGTAAATATGTAGTAATTAATAATAAGGTATGTTACAATTTAAAAAATAAAATACAGTTTATACATGATCATCATTCTATTCCTTATACATATACAATAGTATTGAGAACCAAATCTTATAATAAATAGTGAATTTTTATTTTAACACAAATCAATTGCTAGGGTGTTTTATGTAATAATATTGCCAATTGTGTGAAATGCTGCCTTATAAAAATGGTTGTCCTTACATACATATATCAATTATTCATAATATATCAATTACTCATAATTATTATCTGTCTGTATATACAAATTTATAAAATTACCTACACTTTAAAGATCTATGTATTTTCTAACCCATATCTCAGTCAGCCAAGGAAAAACTACAAGTAAATTCACATCCACATTAAAATAATGTACATTCCAAACCAGGCTTCTAAATTCAATAAGCTATACTTCTAGGTTTTTATGAAACAGAATGAAGCAAGTGAATGGTATTTATAAGTAGAGTGGAGTACTTGAGTTCTATTTGGGGAAATCACTCAAATAGTCATATAAACACAAGTTCATCATCAATGACAGGCTCAAGATCAAAATATGGGACAATTGGCCTATAATAAATTATGTACTAGATACTTTGATACAGAAAGATACAAAGGTGTGGCATTGATTATGGTGGTATGAATGTGACTTAAGGTCTTTACATTATAAGTATGTTGGAGACAAAACTGATACCTAACCTAATCAAGCAACCATCCCCTCATAGTATGTGATAGTACTATGTAAAATAATTTTGTAAGTCTGTTGAAGCTTGATACCTTTCTTGACACATAAATTTTAAATAAATTATACAATAAAAACCAGGAAAAGTATGTAAAGCCACTGTTGTATTGTTCACATTCTGGCAACCAACAAGTAAAATTGTAATTTGTATGATTATAACTTTTATTTATTTGTGTATCGAATGGACAAAATAGTAAATATTCAGTTTTGTCACCAACATAGATTAGACCGTCTACAGCAAATTGGTGAGAAAAGCTAGTCAACAATCACAGCATTATGGAAATGATCAAAATTTTCTAGGTTAAGCCTACAAAGCAGTGTTTATTTTAATTTTCTGTAGTAAGTAATCATTATGTACACTATTTGAAGATTACTTTGTATTATTATTGCTTTTTTCTTCATCACTTATATATAAAGAATACACAAGGGCATTTCAAAAACATCTGCAACAGGTATTTTAATCCTCCTTAGTAACTTTCAAGTTGGTACAATCAAAAGCAGGTCATGCTGAATACTTTGGACTTTGCACAGTTCTTATTTCCTTTTTACAAATAACGATCAGTATCGTGGGGTGCGTGTTCAGCTTTACCTGCTACTAGAGTAATGTGTGTTTATTTTCCACTGTTTGGTATAGTGCAAAAAGTTTTGCTCATAGTAATTATTATTATCTTTTAAAGTGGTTGGTGTTTGAAAAGTGTTCAACAACTTTGACCTTGAAGACAGGAGTCGCTAGATTAATCTACCCAGGCCTGTGCCGGCTGGTCTGTCGTGAAGGGACTGACGCCGTTGCGTTCCATTGCGTCTAACACTTCATTCACATAGTCTGCTACTTCCGACCTGCTCTGGTCAATGCCTTTGATGAATGGATGTTCCAACAGCCTGTTGTATTTTGGACGCTGAGTTTCTTCTTTTATGAGGCTGTAAAAAAATTGAAATTTGTAAAATGTTACTAGTATCTTATGCCTGTTTAAAAATCATAGGTACTACTAATAAATAAGTTAAATCTTGTGCAGTCAAATTAAAGCTAGGACTCCATAAATTTTCTTTGCTTTTGTCACGTGCAACCGGCCACGAGCGACCTATTAGCTATTATTATAGGGATTGGAGAGAAATAGTTTTGACCACTGCAACACCGGAAGATCTATTGTCGTCAGCCCTCATTGGCTAAATAAAGCTATTGGCCTACCATGTACCATGTACGGTGCTACCCCGCGCAGAGCCAAGACAGAGACGCGGGTATGCTCTTGTGGTGCTTGAGAGCGCTCCGAGAATCACGAGCGGATTTATGTTTATTTTATGTCTTAATGGGTCCGCTGCGCTTTTAGCCGTGTGCGCTGGGTAAAGAAACTGTCATCATTAACAGCTCATCGAGGGGCTCGAGCCTACCCTGAAATCAGGGTGAATAGGCCTTAGTTGACCACGCTGGCCCAGTGCGGGTTGGTCAACTTCACTTACACACAACCCTTGAATGCAAGTCTCCTCACGATGTTTTCCGAGCTCTAAAACGAAGATCGAAAACACATTGGTAGGTGTCGAGGTTCGAACACGCGAACTTCCGAATTGAGGTCAACGGCTCTACTCTAGCCACTTGGCCACCGACGCTCTCACTGAAGACTGTAACTGTACTGACCAAGTGTTGACGAAGTTGACGAAGTTGTTGGAGAAGGCGTTGTTGTTGTTGGTGAGGCGCGGCGGGTCGCCCTGCACCACCTGCTGCAGCTGCTCGAACACGGAGCCCCAGCGCGGGTACGGGAACGCGCCCGTCGCCACCTCCATCAGCGTGATGCCCAGCGACCACACGTCCGACCGCACGTCGTAGCCGCGCGCGCGCCCCGGGTCGATGCGCTCCGGCTAACACAATATCACATTACACTTAAGCACAGAATATATAATAGTACTAGGTACAGAAGGCGCACTTTATGATAGCAAACGTGCGAATTTAATTCTAGCTACCACGCCAATAACGTTCAAATTACATTGAACGCGTCGAACGTGACCCTGGCTATAATAGCCTACCGTTTGTCGTTGCGCTCGTATTAAAACAAAATGCACCTTAAGACCGCGCCGCGAGAGTCCGTATTACCACAGACTAAATAACAACGTCTTCACAAGCGCGCGCGTTTTTCCTACTAAATGGCCGCGAAATCGGGACCGCCCGGCGTAGGTACATTCTGGAGCTCTGGCGCGGAGTGCGCCGGGCCTGACTTAAGCCTCTGTCACACACAGCGAATAGTCGCTGCGATTGCATTCGCTGCGACTAAAAATGAACACGGTTAGTATGGAATTCGCAGCGAATAGTCCTGCCACACTGAGCGAATACTCGCTGCGAGTGCCAATTCGCAGCGATTAATCGCTGTGTGTGACCGAGGCTTTACACAAACACCACTCCTTCTAGGGACGGGGTGGTCCTGCCACCATTTTTCTAATTTGTGAAATTACACTTGCTAGTAAGTACCTACTACTAAAAGCTTTTATGTTTAAATTTACCTAGGCATAAAATAAGTGAGCTTCACCTCTGTTCTTATTTATTATTTATTGGTAGGTATATTATATCCTTCAAGTTTTATGCCGGGTCCACACGCGTGGCGTGTTTGGCAAACTGAGCGAGACGCAGTTATGCTTTAGAATGAGATACAAATCACCGCGCTCACTCTAACGCATAACTGCGTCTCGCTCTGTTCGGCAAACACGGCACGCGTGTGGAGCCCGTATATACAACACACTTACCGCCATATACGGCCGACACCCTGCATCACGTGTGCGGGCAATGGAGTCCACTAATTTACCAGAGATTCCAAAGTCACATAGCTTGATATTTCCTCTTCTGTCTAACAAGATGTTGGATGGCTTAACATCTCTGTAAACATAGGGAAGTGATTAAAATTTAAATAAGCATTCAGGAGGAGTATGACGCGTTATCAAGCTGTCTGTAGAGGATGATAAAAATGAAAACAATAAAAATCTGTTAACCATTGGTATGCTACATATACAAAAAAATATTTTTATCTAGTAACACCCACTTTCGATTTAGTGTAGGTAGAAGATAAGATTTAACATTGTTTTGTTGTGTAAATTATTATAATGTTGGATATGTTACCGGAAATGTATGAAATCCAGGAATTGTATACAATTCCTAGGAAATGTATACAATTTCGGGGCTCTTTAGGAAATGTGTGAAATAATATTTTAAACATTATTTAATACACATTTCCTAGGAAATGTATACAATTCCTAGGAATTGTATAAAATTCCGAACTTGTACTAGAAAATGTATTAAAAAATGCTTTCTGTGAATAAAATTAACAAAACCCGCTGTTAAACTGTGAATCAGAGTTATTTGTGAATAAAATAAATGAAACACATTATTAAACTTATAGTCTTAATGATTTTCAAGGTCCTCGTTAAGACATGCAACAATCATATAGTAAAATATATGTTTATCAGGCTACTTGTTAACTGACTTTTAAAGCTTAGTTTAGTATTAATTAGTTTTAAAGGCCCGCCACGGTATAAAAGTGATTATTTTTTAAAATTCTGTAAGTCTTCCAGGTAACATTCACATCGTAATATAAAATATTTATAGGGCCTAATTAAACTATAAAAATTTAATTATTTATTCTTATTTATGGCTGGTACATAATCACTGAAAATTTAAGTGGCCTAGCGCGAGTTATCGTCTGATTGGATGACGCAATACTACAGGCTTTTTGTAAGAAAACTACGAAACGGAAATGAAAATCAAAGAAAAATAGTTCATTATGCTTCATCGAGTACCACGCAACACTATCCGGCGGAATTTGGTGGCGCAGGGTATCGGGCTGGGAACTCGTTTTGGTGCGGGGAGTTAAAATTTCCTCCTATACGAGTAGTACAATTCTATACTACTGTGGGAACACTCCACTATCCCCGCTCACCCATTGACATCTTGAATGTATTACATTTCCGACTGCTGTTTAGGAAATGTGTGTAATATCATTTATTTCACACATTTCCGGGCGATTTTAGGAATTGTATACATTTCCTAGGAATTGTATACAATGACGGATTTCATACATTTTCGTTAACAGATACGTTATAATTTTGTTATTCGAGTTTGCGGTGCTTTCCCTCCCAGGTCCATAAGTGTAAGAAAATATTTGTTGTTGGTAGAATACAAATAAGATATGATATTTGAATTCGAATTAGAAACAATAGGGAAAATATTTAATTAATAAAAACTACAATCAAAATACAACTAAAACTAACAGTGTCAATTGTCATATTATGAAATACTAAATATCTACTTACCAATATTAATTTTTATGTTGATTTTTTTTTATGTAACTCACCTGTGAATAATTTTAAGTTTTTCTTTTAAATAATTTAAAGCTTTGACTGTAGCAAGAGTTATTTTAGCTATAATAGTTTCTGGTATTCGAGTCTGCATGCGTTCACAAATAAATTTGTAGAATTTGTCTAATGAAGTATCCATTAATTCCATACAAATCCAGCAGTCACCCTAAAAAATACAATTAATTAATATAAACATTTGAATACAGAAAAATCTCTATTTGTAATGTGTTCATACATTATGATCAATGAACTGACTTATTGATATTTTTTGGAAATATAAATAATTCTCGACCAAACATAACAACAAGATTAGTTTAATCTATGAATATTGCTGGAACCTCCTATGGGTTGGCTTATAAAAATGTTGGTCAGTCATGTAAAACTTTCCAGTGAATAAGAAGAAAGGAGAAGGTGTCATTATTGGTAAGGCAGCAATCTACCTGGCATGGCATAGCCTATGTTACTCAGGGATCATGTAGCTTCCCAACAGTGAAAGAATTTTTGAAATCAGTTTAGTAGTTTCGGAGCCTATTCGATGCAAACAAACAAACAATCAAACCTTTCCTCTTTATAATATTAGTATACATGTTTATTTTTATATGTATGTATATCAGTTGTATGACACCCATACAGTCTGCTTAATTTGGGGTCAGATGACCATCTGCCTGCATCGCCCTCGCACATGGCCATGTGTCAGCTGTCCCCACATATTCTTCTTCTTCTCTTCTTCACACCCTGTTATCCCTCAGCAGGGACATAGGGCTCTTAGTATAGTCTTCCAAAGATCTCTATCTTGCGCTGCACCTTCCAGATCTTTCCAGCAATAACCGACCCCACATATTAGTATTAATTTTATTTTACACACCTCTTTAAAAAGTGCACCATAAAACTGGACAATATATGGGCAGTCATTGCTCTTCATCACTACTTCCAGGTCCATCAACAGTTGCTTTTGCTCCTTCTCATCTACAGTAGAGCGAATGCGTTTCACAGCCATCACACGGTTTGTTCTAAAATACATTTCTTTATTATTAATGAACTTTAAAATATAATAAACTAAAACATTTGGAAATTTTTGGTAGCTGAATATGATAATATTTTTGTCTGTAGAGTTTTATAGCTTTTAAACTTGATTCTTAGTCTACTAAAATAATACTTTTTACTACTATTTACTTGAATATTAAATAAGTACTGCACCCCCTACTAAAAAAATAAGGTCTAACACTCCAACCACGTGACTTGACACAAGCCTACGTCATCATGCTGCTCATCCTTCAATTCAATATTTATATGGTTTGGGTTCTGCCATTATTGTTCATCCTTGTCAAATAAATTATTCATGATGACGTACTTATGCTTGTGTCAAGTTTGCGGAGTGAATCTTCTATACTCCTCTGTATTCTGTGGCCCAAGTAACATTATACACAAGAAAGTAGCAGTATCCCCAATCAAAGGGGCTGTATAAGGATACTGCTACTTTCTTGTGTTAATTACATGAATTTTTTTTAATGAACACAAGAAGGGTGTTAAATAACACAAAATAGTAGCAATATCCTTATACAACACCATTGATTGGGTGTTTGTTAGAAACTGCTACTTTCCTGTGTATAATATATTACTTGGGTTAGTATCTTAATGAAATAAAGAGTTACTGTACTTGTTTTAATTTAATTACAAATTACTCACTTTCTATGGACCATTTTATTGACTGCTCCAAAAGCTCCCCGTCCTATTTCTCCTTGGTCCTGTAAGTCATCTGCAGTGAAGTCATACACTTCAGTGGCAGACAACTGCAGCTTGCCTGAGGATTGCATGGATGGGTAGATCCTACACCTGTCTCTGGATAATACAAACAAATTAGTCATTTGTGGCTACTAAAAACAAACAGATTCAAAAACAATGTGTAGGAGATAATACCTAGTGTTTTCTGGTAACACATCTCGGATGGTACGTGATGGCACTTTCGGCCTTTGAGGGTTGAATGGAGTAAAAGCCGCATCATCTCCCGACGGGCCCCCCAGTTGCAGATCTAAGACTTTACGTCTTTCTGGCCCTACCAAATTCAAGTCTGGTCTAGGCATCGTCGGTCTGCTGGGACCTGAAAATTGCGACATAGTATTCACCACTGACTGATTGTCCATTTCTGCAAAATTCTGTTTCTATTATGATAAAACGCAGTAAAACGAGTTATGTACCTTGGTTTGATGACAATTCGCCATTCTTCGACATTTTTACTAAACCTGCTAAAGTACTTGTTTTAATGGTTTCCACTAGTCTTTGGTGTTAGCAATGGTTTCTAAATTATCCATTTAAAGATGTAACACATTAAAAATTGTCACGTTTTCATAATAATCAATGTAAATACGATTTTTTCACTACACATTTCTCGCATCAAACTTAATCGACAGCAGGGGGGGGACTCGGGGGGGGGGGGGAGTTTTTTTTAAAGAGTTTTTATCCCTTATGGGAAAGGCAAAGGGTTCAAAGCCCATACAGCCTAGTCTTTTGTATGTTTCCTTTCTTGTGACAAGAAAGGAAACATACAAAAGACTACTTGTCACGGGCGGCCGGGATCCATTTCTTCTCGATTCCCGTACGTTACATACTATATTTTATTCTGTGGCGCGGAGTCCCTCTAACATGACCGTTAACGCGTGACAAAGTGACAAACATTATTTTGTCGTGCGTATACTGAAACCTATTAGAGAATATTTCAATATGGCGGGTTTCTCATGGTGTTTTGACAGCTAGGTAAGGGATATAATATACTAGCTTCCCGCCGCGGCTCCGCACGCGTTAATAGTTTTTCCCGTGGGAATGAGGAATTTTCCCGCGGTAAAGTTAGCCTATGTTCTTCCGCAAGGTCTATTCTATCTTTGTGCCAACTCCGCCCGCTTTAACAATTTTTCCCGTGGGAATGAGAAAATTTCCCGCGGTAAATTGTAGCCTATGTTCTTTCCTAAGGTCTATTCAAACTTTGTGCTAAGTTTCACTAAAATCGGTTTAGTACTTTCGGAGTATTTTCAATTATTAGGAATATTTTACGTATTTTTTTCACACCTTGGGTTACATTATTGAAGTTTTAGTAGGGATCCCTAATTTTTTGAAAATAAAATATAGCCTATGTTACTCAGGGTGAATCAGTGAACGAATTTTTGAAATCGGTTCAGTAGTTTCGGAGCCTATTCGATGCAAACAAAAAAACAAACAATCAAACCTTTCCTCTTTATAATATTAGTATAGATAACGAAGTCACAGTGGTCATGTTACGGGCTACGGGGCGGGGGCTGGCTGCCTTGTCGTATCGTATATTCGTAATTCGAAAATAATTAGATTATTAATTAAAATAACACTTTGAGTGGTGTTTTATTTTTTTTGGTCTGTAGGCCTATGCTATGGCCTATTAGGTAAGTAGCGATAGGCTCGAGAAGCTGTCAAACGCAACATATTGACAGAACTGCTATGGCTCTAATGTTACTATGTCGCGTTTGACAGCTTCTCGAGCCTGTCGCTACTTACATAGTAGGGGGGGGCTGGCTCTAAACAACCTGACCAGGTTTTTTATTTTTTCTGTAGGCTTACTAGGTACAGAAGCGACAAGCTCGAGAAGCTGTCAAGCGCGACATAGTGACATTGGAGCCATAGTAGTTCTGTCAATATGTCGCGTTTGACAGTTTCTCGAGCCTGTCACTTCTTACGTGGTAAGCCTACCGGGGAGCGAGCAAGCGAGCGCCCTATTTAGTTTTATTGAAATTCCACAAGGCTCGGTCTCTGGCTTATATGAAAATACTGAAAGAGTAACAATGTAAAATTTACCTTAAATCTATACCCTAAGGTTGAAAATGGCTCCACTTTCTCCAAAAAACTAGACGAGATAATAGTATCATAATACCCAACCCAATACGAGAGTGTAGGTAGAGAGAGGTATGCCTATATTCGTGTTGTCTGTCTGTTGTCAAGCTTGTATTTAGGTGATTAGATGTAGCGCGTTTTACTCTAAGACTAGAAGAAAAGAACAAAAATTATTTTGATTATCAATAAAATTTATTTAAAAATGTGTATAATATTATTGTAAAAACAATACTTAATAATTTTTCATATTTTTAAATGCTTGCCAAATTTCAACAGGCTAAATCTTTCCTGTGTTTTTTAGACTGTCTTTGATTAACTTCTAATAGTTTAGGGTCTACTTCAAGGGTCCTGTTTTGTTTTTTAATTTTGTTTTTCTCGGGCACACTAATGTCGCTATCAATTCCACTTGTTCTTGGATGGGTCTGATTTAGATTGTTCTTTGGTCTTTTGTTGACATTCACATCACCTTTTCCACTAGTAGCTGAGACTTTAGACGATGTATGAGGCAATCCATCTCCAATTTGCTTTTGGATATTGGGTTTAGTCTTATCAAAATTAACATAAGAGACATTCATTTGACCCTTAGATTCAACTAGTTCATCACCACCTTCTGCATTTTGCTTGATCCATCTAAAAGAAACAAAAAATGTTAGCTTAAGACCTTGTATATATTTTTTTTAATTTTATTGTCAAGGATGATATGGAACTGATAAAGTAGATGTGGCAAAGGGCACTGATCTCAGCATGTGCTGAGCTCAGAGGCTCAGTGCTGGTTTTTAAAACAGATCCTGTGAGTAGCTAAGCTAACTATATAGTAAATAATTAATATAAATGAAATAAAATGAAAAATATTGTGATCCAATACCATCAATAAAAACAATACCATAAGTGACTGGGCATAGTGGATATTGCCTATTTTAATTGATTATTGTTGCAGAAGAGTTAGGCTTTACAGGTGAAGAAAGTTGTATTGTATGCTAATTAAATAATAAGCTGAACAATTAATTATAGTCCATTATATTGAAATTTACCTTTTATCCAATTCTCCTCTAATGTAAGGCAGTGCTCCAAATAAGTCCAAAACAACTACTCGAAATACTACTTCCTGGCCTTCATGCACTTCTGATCCAATCCACTTATTGCCTGGTTCTTCTGTAGGTCTTGGAATAACAACATTAAAAACCCTGGAATAAAAAAAAATATGACAAACAATTAAATACAAAATGTGTTTATTATAAGTAAGTAAAATGTTTGTTTCATTTAGAAATAACAGGATTCATCTGACACCCTACTATTATATTATTATAAACAAAAAAGCTAGTGTGGATGTATAGATGGATGTTTACTCTTTTACACAAAAACTACTTCAAAGAGTTCAAAAAATATAAAGTCATTTATAGTATATACAATATTTTTACCTATGAACGAGAATTCCTAAATGTGTAGAACTTTTCTTGTTGACAATCCCTTTAAGAGTAGCACCAATGACAGGGTGAAAAATAAAATAATCTGCTTGTACTTGGAAATGAACATCAGCATTGTCGTTCCTTATTGTACCAATGTTTTGAAGAACTCGAAGATTTTTGTAGCTTAGTAAAATACCATTGAATCTGAAATATACATATAAAGTTTTTCATGCCATAAAATGGAAAACTGTGTAGGTATTAAAATTCAATATTTTTGTAATATCAATAAATGTGTTCTCAAGTTCCAGTACCAGGGAAAACTAGGTAGGTAAGGTACTAATCTATTGGGATGTCTGTTCAGGAAAAAGTGATTCTGCCCCGTACTTGACTCTCTGACCAAAAGATGTGCATATGAATCCATTATTTTCGTAAAAAGCAAATTTCAAAAATGTACTCTTGACTAAGTTTAGTTTCCTCTAATACATACATACAAAACTCCTGAGGCTTTGCCTTTGCACCAAACCTGATTGCATCAAGACTTTTTTGTTTACTTTTTATAATCATCAGTAATTAATTATAAAGCAAGTACACTCCACTTACTCTTTATCGTACTTTCCAATCTTGTAGTCTAACAAATTTTTCAAAGATTCCTTGAGGTTTCCAAGACACCATGGTTGTAAAGCTAAATTTTGGGTTACTTTCTTTTCCACAACACAAGAGTTTTTGTCGCTGGCTAATTTCCTTAATTCTTTTAGCTCAAATTTAATAATCGTTGACATTTTAGAATTGCATTTATGAATTTTAATTTGGTACCAAATTACCAAAATACGACGAATAAAAATGAGATTTTTGACTTGACACTAGCGATATCTTTTGTTTTTTCAACTTTTTTTGTGTGCTATCGTTCCCGAATTGAGTTGAATGACAAAGTGAGTTAATTCAGTGAGTTGAGTCTTCTGAGTAGAGAGAGAGAGAGAGAGAGAGAGAGGTAAATAGAGTGATTAGTTCATTCAATTGATCATTCATTCTCAATCACTCATTATTATTTTTCTTTTAATTTTTTACACCTTATGGGACAGGCTAAGGGTTCAAAGCCCATACAGCCTAGTCTTTTGTAAGTTTCATTTCTTGTCACGTCACGCACGCACGTACTCGGGCGGGATCATTCATTCCAATGCAAGGATGTTATAATAAGTACTACCTACACTGTACACTACAACGGCTACAACAGTACTTATATATAACATTCTAGTTCCAATAACATCGGAGTTTAACCAGAAACAGTTTACCACCCATTACTTCTCACATCCTCCCACTCAGGCAGGCAGGAGACTGAAACAATGAACCCGCCTTTTTTCCATTGTTTTCTACTGTTGTTGTTGTATGTAAGCCTGTAATGAAATGAATGAATGATCTCGTAACATGAAATGAAACTTACTAAAGACTAGGCTGTATGGGCTTTGAACCCTTTGCCTTTCTCCGATAAAGGATAAAAAAACTTGAAAAATAAAAATAATTCTGTTCTGTGCTGTTTGTTTCATTTCATTTTCATATTAATTTCTAATATTTGCTCGCGGCCTTTGACAATAAAATGAATAATTTTGCAAATCGGATAGAGTCAGCTAGTAAATGTTTATTTAATTCGTGTGGTTACTTTCCATCCAGGTTCGTTAAAACATAACCTACGAAAGTAGGTATAAGTTGAGCAAACTTTAAAGTGTGTTTTGTTTTGATATTCAGATGGAGTACTATAATTGTGCAGGCAAGGACCTATCCAAGAGCCACCAGCTTTCCAGATTACTTCCAGAACCCTATATTCAGGAAAGAGGACCAAGTTAAATTGCTTGAGAGTGGAGAGCTAGCTAAGATAGCTGCAGTGCCTGTGAAACCTCCAGCGGTGTTTGAAACGTCGTCTATTTATCATGACCCGCTTGTAAAGTAAGTACATATTATTTGTCAGATCAGCGGTCATCAATACAAGCTTGCACTCCAACTGCAGCTACATTGGTAACTGCTCAAACAAGACTTGTTTGTCTTACCAAATTCATTAATAATACATCCAGCCTTAAATGTCCCACTGCTGGGCAAAGGCCTCGCCGACTTTCTTCCGTTCTTTATTAATTCATTAAAATTAATTGTACTTTAAAAACAAAGTAAAATCCTATTATGTTTAGTTCAGTCAAGTTGAAAATAAAGCACATTATTTTATAAGATTTGAACAATAAAGATGGATCTACACTGTAAATACACCAGTCATAAGAATGTTTCATAATATTTTTAATCTAATTTATTTATTTCTTGTTTGTTGTAGTAAAGTCATAAACCACATAATGGAAAAGGGTAAAAAGAAGTTGGCAAGACAGCTGTTAGAAAAGTCATTTGAGAATATCAAGAGAATACAAATTGAGCGCTACCACTTGGCCAGCACACCAGAGGCTAAAGCCAAAATAGAACTGAATCCCAAAGACATTTTGCACAAAGCTATTGCTAATGCTAAACCTTTACTGCAGTTACAACCAATCAAAAGAGGAGGAATCACATATCAGGTAATAATAAAAATAATTAGATTTTAACCAGTTGGAACTTTCTTTTTTAACAACTTTTTTTTTTAATTTAATTTATAATGTGTACTAAATATTGCTAAATTTATCTTAAACATTCTGCACAAGCTTGTTAAGTTGATAACCTAGTCAAAATAAAATTTGAATTTGTTTTTCCTATATTTGCTTGTGTCTATCTGTTATGATTTTAGTTAATGAGATCGGGTATCAAACTTATTATGAATAATTATAATATTTATTTCTCCCACAATTTTGAATTTTATACAATAAATGTGCCTTTTCTATGCTGATGTCTGAAACATTTATTTTTGTTGTGAAGGTGCCTGGTCCAATAACTGAAAAGCGATCATTATTCCTTGCAATCAAATGGCTATTAGAAGCGACGTACGAAAAAGAGAGGACAGTGCATTTCCCAGAACAGTTTGCATGGGAACTTCTGGAGGCAGCCAACAATGCTGGCAAGGTGGTCAAGAGGAAACAAGACCTGCATCGACAGTGTGAAGCTAACAGAGCATATGCCCACTATAGGTGGCAGTAGGTAACACTGAAGTTAGTTTTTTGTTTATGATAATATTTGTATTTATAATATGTAGTTGCCAATACACAATTGATTTTGCATGTTGTCTTTTAATGGCTTTAAAAAACCCATTGTTTATATTATATTATGATGTTTAGAAAAGTAGTGCAATATCATCATATCACACAAGATACCTATTAGTCCTTGAATAATAAGTTGACTTCTAGACATAAATTAGGATAAAATGTTGTTATTCTTAGGCAAATACTAAATCGGGCGATGGCACGGGCCTAAGAATTTGTACGGATAATGGCCTGTCGGAGCCTCATCCGTGGTGTCTCTGCGCCTTATGTCGCGTCCGACAACTGCCCAATCGACTGCGGAACCGAAAACTACCGCATTTCGCTGTTGCGATCGACCTTGTAACCGCGTCATGCCTGCGACGTGTCAGTGAATAGCGAAACCACAGAAGTATTTAATAGTACTACATACGAAACGAAAAACGGTGCGGGGGTTTTATGTGGGCGTTACGTTTCTATTATGCCTGTAATGTATCAGTTAGCTCATCCTCTGAAATAATTGCAGTGTTTTGAATAGTGTGTTAACCTGTTATCTAGTCATAGTAAGGAGAGCCTTTTGGCTGACGACGATACTTCTAACAAACTTTTACAAACTGATTAAAATTTCGAAGAAATTTCGCTATATTTGTAATAGTTTTCTTATCAGAGTGACTGTTGTTAGCTTGTTAAAATAATACGTAATGAATCACACACTCAACAGTTCTTTTACTATAACTTATGTGTAAGTGTTTAAAGTATTTTAAATTGCTCGTTAGTCACTCGGTCATAATATCAGTAGTGAGTTATTTATCAGTAAGTGCACGTCGGGCGATCGTACGCATTAATAAGGTAAATGAAGTAACTTTATTCAATTGTAGCATATTATGTAAGTATGTAAATAGTTCGATGTATTTAGAAGTAGACATAGAACATGGAACACTCACGCGGTTGTTATAATCCGTTTATAATATTAGTAAATAAAATATTATAAGCGCGAAAGTTTGTGAGTATGGATGTATGCTTGTTACTCTTTCACGCAAAAACTACTGAATAGATTTTGATGAAACTTTTCAATAATATAGCTTATATATCAGAATAACACAAGCTACTTTTTACCGCGGGAAAATACTTCTTTCCCACCGGAAAACCTGTTAACGTGGAGCCGCGGCCGCGGGGTGGAAAGCTAGTTAGTAAATAACATGGACATTTCACACACGGCCATCTAAACCAAACAAGGCAGAGCCTGCACTATGAGTATCAGACAAATAATATACATGTAGATGCGGGGGAGCAGATTCAATTGAAACTATTTGATACGGCAACAAACTTCTTTTCTTTATTCTTTAATTTCACAAAAAAATCTTAACTTGAAAATTCTAGCGTCTTTTTCTTCCATCTTGCCAAAATTATCTTTCCTCTCTCTCTCACTTATATCCTATCCTTTCACTCATTCTGATACACACTTCATCTTACACACCGTTCGGATACTTTGTTTATTACTTCCTACAATTCGGCCATCCTGCTATCAGTCTGGCCTCAGACTGCTGAAATTAATTTATACAATGCAAAACATCCTAACTTAAAAAAACTTATACAAACATTTTCCTTAAAACTTTAAAAAAAAACTAACAAAATAATTTTATCTTAAGTTTTGAGCAAACTTTATAGCTTTGTAAATTACTAAGTAAATCTGAGAGTAAGTATATAATTTAAAAATAAAACAAGTCTTTATTTAATCCTAAAGCAAACATTATGGTTTATAAGCCACTAGACTTAAGGCAAGTTTTTGCTAGATACAAACTTAACGCAATTATATAAACAATACAAAAGGTAAATGAGTTCTAACATAGTCTTAGCCAAAACACAATACTATTAAACAATGGAGTAAGTATTATAGTATAGATACAATCTTAACACAGTTATATTCATAATATAAAAGGTAAGTAAGCACTACACAACACTCATAACACACTCACATCCAGGTTTTCATATAGTCCACTCCGGTAGTAGTTTTCTTAGGCCCTTCTTTACTGTTATCCAGCTTCTCAACATGGTATCTATCTTTTCCAGACTTCTTGGTTACTATATGGGTAATTCCATGTAACGGTCGTTACAGTTCGTACACCTTTCGCTGATAATTTCTCAATAATCACAAGATACATATATTATTTAATCAATAAAACAATACCTTATTATCGCATACGTCTTATAATTGTCAATAGATTTTAAGTGCACTTTACTAAATTAAAGAAATTTTGCTCCAAAGGGGTGTAACGGTTGTTACGCTATTTTGCCTCAACTCTCTAGTGGTCTGACAGAATTGCAAAATTCTGCGAATTTTGCTTAGATTACATGAATTTTATAACTTAAGGTGATATTAATCTAAATGGTCAATAGCCACAAGGTGATTTAATAACTGGTTAGGGTTCATTTAATATTTTATGTAAATTAATATCTGTAACGGTCGTTACAAGTCATTTGTAACGGTCGTTACACGTACGAAATTCAAACAAAAACTCAAAGGAAACTAAGTCTTTATTAAATATTTAAAAACAAAACATTAGAGTATCTTTATTTAAAAACATTTTTTAATAATTGTATGCACTTATTTCTCGAAAATATCAATGGAAGTGGTAAAATTAAAGTAGGTGCGATCACCCTTATTTTTTAGGATGGGATCTGGCAAGATGGTAATAATATAGTTAAAATTGATATCAGAAATATCATTTTCATCGGCACTGAACACCTTTGCGTCAACCCCAACCATTTTTAAAAACATAACGCGAACTTCACCCTCATCTTCACACACAGAACTTTGGCAAACGGCGGCATATCTATATTCAGTTTTTTTATTATCATTTTTCAACCTTTCTCTATACTTTTTCATCCTCTCTTTTGCAGAAGGCACCTTATACCGACCTGAAATACCACACCAAAACTTAAAACCATACACAAACTATGCATTGTTAGATGAAAAGTACCATAATTTGAGTTTCGTTACTATTAACATGCAATACACACTAGAAATCTATCCCATAGTAAAAATGAATACATTAAACCACGAAAACGCACATTATAAGTCTATAAAGTAAAATCTTTGTACTCCAAAATGTTCAAAAAAGCTATGTAACGGCCGTTACGTAACGGTCGTTACATATTTTTCCCCGCGAATAATTAATAATAAGCAAAGCTTAGCATTAAAAATTGCACATAAATCATTTGCCTCCAGTCCCAACCTTACTTTCCTAGAACCATTTAAATATACATTTATTGTATTAGATATAAAACAAACAATTACCTTATTCTTGTAACGGTCGTTACCAGTAAATTTGCTTCTATTATCGTCCAGAAAAGCTATGAAAATCGTAAAATATCCAAGTTTTTATTGTTTCTGTAGGTTATTAATCATTATACCGTTGAAATGGCGCAAAAGGAACTGTCAAAAATAGACTCGTTGACAGTTATTTAGTGTTTCCATTTTAGGTCTCAATATACTACCAGTAAGGTATGAGAGTTCACTCGGGTTCAACATTAAAAAAAGTAAATAAAAGTTAATTTTATGTAAAATATGATAATAAATTCGAATGATTTAGTATGTTATGATGGATTTAAACAATAATTGATGTAAAATTAGTTAACTTTAGAAAATTGGTTCAGGTAGCGTTTCAAATGGAATGACCCATATAGGGTCCTAAATACTTGGGTTTCAGTTTCATACAGTTGCCAAACTGTGTTCTTTGTATAGCAACTATATCTCCCTCTTTGTACTGGTGTCCAGCTTTTCTTCTTCTATTATATTCTTTTTTATTTTCCTCCTGAATTTTTAATATGTGCTGCTTGGCTTCTCTTCTCATTTCTTCTCTTTTATCTAAAAACTCAGTCTTCTCCTCTTCTTCTAAGATTTCAATTATTTTTATGTCTTCTTTCTGTTTTAATGTTGTTCCTATTAAAAGTTCAAACGGGGACATCTTTATTGCTCGTTGGTAAGTACTATTTATTGCTCTCTGAACTCTACTGACAAACTTATACCATTGCGTCGGCTCTTCAATGCACATCTTGGTAAGTACTGATATTATTATTCTGTTCATGCGCTCGACCTGTCCATTTCCCCTAGGTATTCCGGTAGTTATTGTATGGTGTTCTATCTTCTCTTCTTGGCAATAATCTTTAAATTCTTTTCCAGTGAAAGCAGTTCCTCGGTCTGTGATGATGCGACAGGGATTCCCAAAATCTTTCTGGTGAATTTTCATTTTCTCTACTGTTTCTTTTGCTGTTACTGATTTAGTTGGATAAATCCATACAAACTTTGTATAGCCATCAATGACTGTTAGAATATAGTTGTATAACTTCTTTGTAGCATCTAGAGGCCCCAAATGATCAACATGGAGTGTGTGTAAAGGCAGCGGTGCCTTGTCGATAGGGTTCAAGTAACCTTCCTGTTTTCCTTGTTTTCTGCTTCCTAAAATGCATGGTATACAACTGGAACTCACTTTCTCAATTTTCTTTTCTAGGTTTTTTATATAATAATCCTTCTCTATTATTTCTGCTACTTTCTTTTTGCCAAAATGTCCCACTTCATGGGCTTTTCTGATAATTTCCATGTCCATAGTTTCTGGTATAACCAATCTTTGTTGTATTCCTTTGTATAATAAACCATTTTCTAAATAATAGTCATTATAATTCTTTTCCTTCAGTATTTCCATAATAGGCTTTAAATCTTCATCATCTTCTTGAGCTTTCTTAATCCTTGCATGAAGTTCTGATCTTATTATGTACACTGCTGGGTTTCTACTTAGTGAGTCAGTGTGGGGCATCTTCTTGCCCGCTCTGTGTTCTATTTTGTAATCAAAATCTTGCAGGTATAGTACCCATCTAGCCACTTTTGCAGAAACTTCTTTTTTGTATAATGTTTTCTGGAATGCTGCACAATCCGTAACAATGGTGAACGGTTTACCGAAGAGGTACTTCCTAAACTTTTTGACACCCTCAATCACTGCTAGTGCCTCCAACTCATAACTGTTATAGTTTCTCTGCTCTGTGTCTGATGTTTTTCTGCTCATATAATACACAGGGTGCATCTTACCATCCTCCGAATCTTTCTGTAGTAGAACAGCTGCATATCCATACTTTGATGCATCTGTGTGCATTTCTGTTTCTAGTTGAGCGTCATAAATTTTTAAAACTGGTTCATTACATAATTTTGTCTTCAATATATTAAATGATCTTCTTTGTTCTTCACCAAAGTAAAATACTGAGTCTTTTCGTAACATATCTGTGAGCGGTTTAGCTATGGTAGCATAATTTTCTATAAATTTTCTGAAATAAGACGTAAGTCCTACAAAGCTGTGTACATCTTTTACATTCTTTGGCTCAGGAAATTTCATGACTGCGTCTGTCTTTGCAGGTGAAGGTTTGACTGTTCCATCGGTTACCACATGTCCTAAATATTCCACAGACTTCTGTAGTAACTGTGACTTCTTCCAGTTTATTTCCAAGCCATAATCAGCAGCTACCTTCAACACTTCTCTTAAACGTTCAACGGCTTCAGTTTCATTAGATGCTGGTATTATGATGTCATCGATAAATATTAGCATGACTCCTCTGGTAATCAGATCTCTGAATATACTCATTACAAATCGTGTGAAAGCTTTTGGACAAGTTGAGAGTCCAAATGGTGCACGTAGAAACTCATACTGGCCTTCAGGACTATGGGTGACAAAGGCAGTATACTTAATGGAGTCTTCTTCTACTGGCAGATGAAAGAATCCATTTTTCAAGTCAAGTGTACTGAAGATCTTAGCTTTAGACAGCTTATCCAAGTGGTCATCAATCACTGGTAATGGGTATTCATCTTTTGCTATTTTCTGGTTCAACTTGCGGTAGTCAACACATACTCGTGGTGAGCCATCCTTCTTACGTACCAGTACCAATGGGCTGGAGTACTCTGAGAAACTAGGTCTGATAATACCTTCAGCTAGCCATTCTTCAATCTGCTTCTGTACTATTTGTTCTTCTCTGATTGCAATACGTCGTGGTCTTTGTGCGATTGGAATTTCATCTTTGAGCACAATCTTTAACTTTATAGGTGACTCCTTACATTTATTCGGCGTGTAATTTTCGACTAACTCCCGCACAGACTGCTCAGCACTACACGTGAAAACGGCAGGTAAGTTATTCTCGATCGTGATATTCATCAAATCTGCCCAATGATCTGTCTGAATGAATTTACACTGTCCCTTGTTAACCACCACAACAGCATTATGTAGTAACTGTTTTCCTATTATTATCTCGTAAGGAATAGCGTTCGCCGGCACAATGTAGAATGTTGATTCATACTTTATTCCGTCAATCTGTACTTCACACGTAAAATGTCCTAGTGTAAACATTTTCTTTCGACCGAGTCCAACTAGTTCGATATTATTGTCCGAATTGCACTGGTTCAGTCCGATTCGCCGAAAACACTGTTCAGTTATTAAATTTACGTCACACCCGGTATCGATTAATGCACTGATTCTCGTATTTTGCAATAAAACAGTCTTTAATCCTGGATTTTTCTTCTCATTGTTTACATTTAACACCTCGGTTGATGGCGGCGATTCTGACGTTTCAGTACGGTCGTGTGATTGGTCGCTCTGGTTTGACATAGTCGTGACGTTTTCCGATTCATGCCCGCAAGTGTTGCCAGATGTGTCGTCCCGTTTTACGCACATACTTTGTTTCGATTGCGGATTCGGACATTCGAATGACTTGTGACCAAAGTTGTTGCATCGAAAACACTTAGCGCCTTTCGATTTGTGAGGGCAATTTTCTGACACGTGACTTCTGTCTCCGCAGCTAAAACATCTCATACCCTGCTTCTGATTGGAATGTGGATTTTGTGTATGCTGCGACATACTACGTGGTTTGCTTGCGTTTGGATGAGCTTGCTTCATTCTTCCTTTTACCAACTCATATGTTTTCAATCTTTCTTTCAAATCTGTATAAGTCGTAGCGCCATGCAAAGTGATTTTATTCATTTCGGAGTCAGGAATACCGTCGATAATGTACTTGATTGCAACGTAGTCCGGCATCCTACCTCGTTTACCTATTTCTCTCATTACGAATAGGTAGTCCAAACATGTCTCGTTACTCTTTTTCTTCCTCGCACTCATCATTTCATGAATAGCTTTCATATCCGCCGTGTCAGGGAATTCTTTTGAAAGAGCTGTTTTTAATTCGTCCCATGATTTGTGAGCACGTTCCGCCCGTAGCCAAAGGGCTGCCGTGCCAATAAGGGAACGCCGCGCCATGATGAGTAGTTGTATCGGACTCCACTCGAATATTTCGGCATTGTCCTCTACGTCTTGAATCCACTTCGAAATTGAATAAGTCTTGTCTTGGCCACTATATTTTGGAATTATATCTTCGGCCATATACAACAGTGAACTTTGACCCCGGCGGCCATCGTCTTCATTTCCTTTTCCTCCTTTATTTTCGTCGTTTGTATTTGTGTTCGTAGCCATGGTGTGAGTCTTCTTTTCGTCTTAACCTCGTAGGAACGTCGTCGTCTGAATGAAATTCGTCTTATTTCAAACAGATTTGAATGAAAACTCGTAACAGTTGCGTCGTAATAACCTCGTCACACCGGTGTCACACCCGGTAAAAACCACGCCGTTGTCGTATCGCACGATGTTGTTGTTTCTGCTCGGATCCCGGACGAGCCCCCAAAATTGTAGATGCGGGGGAGCAGATTCAATTGAAACTATTTGATACGGCAACAAACTTCTTTTCTTTATTCTTTAATTTCACAAAAAAATCTTAACTTGAAAATTCTAGCGTCTTTTTCTTCCATCTTGCCAAAATTATCTTTCCTCTCTCTCTCACTTATATCCTATCCTTTCACTCATTCTGATACACACTTCATCTTACACACCGTTCGGATACTTTGTTTATTACTTCCTACATACATATATATTTTATACATGAAACTAGACTAATTAAATACTTATATGGAATCCAGACGAAGAAGAGGAACGCATTCTACGATTTGCATTCGGCATATGACAGAATAACGAGCGTTTGCAAAATGCCGAAGCATTCTTCTACAATTTGGCCGATGATATATACAAACTTATATACAACAACATCCAGGCGCAAGGCAAAAACAAGTAATCATCACACGAATGTTTGCTCTGGGTGGGATTCGAACCTGCGACCCTGCTTCGAAAACACGTGCACTACCAACTCGATTACGGAGCCGTCAATATTATAACTATTTTAGGTATATTTTTTGCCATTTTAATGAGTTATCTCCAGAGCTTTCGTCAGGAATTGACCTATTCAATCAATTTTTTTTTTGTGTTAGAATGAAAGATCATATACAAGTTTTATAGCAAATTCTTTTTTATACCTTTCTATTTGCATTAATTTAATAGTTATATCTAAATAAAAATCAGGTTTTTTATCCACTTCCGAAAACGCGCCCTCGAACTAACCCGAACGGAAGTGACGTCACAACGATCAATTTCACTAGACAGTATGGGAAAAACATAAAATACAGTGATTTTGATACTTAATTCTTATTTAATGTCGAAACCGATGAGATTTCGTTGTTGTTTTGTACCTTTGTGTACTAACACTACAAAAAATGTCCTGAAAAAGTGTTTGTAAATGTCCCACAAGACAAAAATCGGCGCAAGAAGTGGTTCGAAGCGGCGCATAGAGTTAATTTCGAATTCTAATTATTTTTGTTATGAAGATAAAATCGATGTAAGTACTTCATAACACCTTTATTATAAATTGTGATTTAAGAATAGCAAGTAAAATAGACATTATGTAAATTAAAACACTGAAATAATAGTAATTTATCTGAAAAAAGTTGGTTTCAAAATCGATTCAGTGAATTTGGTGTGAAAGCTTAACGAACAGACACACAGACAGAGTTACTTTCGCATTTATAATATTAGTAGGGACCAATTAAAACAATATATACATACAGGTAGATAAAGTCGACTACAGAAAAAAATATCTTATATATAAAAATGGATTGCTGTTCGTTAGTCTCGCTAAAACTCGAGAACGGCTGAACCGATTTAGCTAATTTTGGTCTTGAAATATTCGTGGAAGTCCAGGGAAGGTTTAAAAGGTAAAAAAAAAAATGGAAAAAAAAAACTACGCGGGCGTATAGCCGCGGGCGGACAGCTAGTAACTAATATATATACAGGGCGTCCCACGGCTATGCCACATGGAGGGAAAGTACCTTAAATATTGTAGGTAGAACATTTTACTGAAAGAAGACATTATTTTATTTCTAAAAACTATTAAAACTGCATTCATACATTTTTTAATAATTACATGGTTGAACCGGGAATCGAACCCGCTGCATGAGGAAAAAAAAACACCCTGTAGTTTTATCATACCAATCGAAAGATTCCTTCATAAGGATTATTTTTTGCTAAATAACATAGTGTCAGAAATAAAAGAAAGATCATGAATTTTAACATTTGATGTGGGCGCCGAGATTTTTTTTATGCATGGGGTTACTAGCGACCCGCCCCGGCTCCGCACGGGAAAATGGTTATTGTGGGTTATCCTTTAGTATATTATGCATGTATTATACATATAAACCTTCCTCTGGAATCAGTCTATCTATTACAATCAAAATCCGTCGCGTAGTTTTAAAGACAGGGAGTGAAATAATCAAAAGAGTGCGACTTTGTATTCAACAGCGTATTAATAAAATTGATAAATTTTGTATTAAAAATGTTAAAATACATAGTCTTCCTTTTATTTCTGACACTATGTTATTTAGCAAAAAATAACCCTTATGATGAAGCCTTTCGATCGGTATGATAAAACTACAGGATATTTTTATTTCTCGTATAGCGGGTTCGATTCCCGGTTCAACCATGTAATTATTAAAAAATGTATGAACGCAGTTTTAATAGTTTTTAGAAATAAAATAAAGTCTTCTTTCAGTAAAATGTTCTATCTACAATATTTAAGGTACTTTCCCTCCATGTGGCATCGCCGTGGGACGCCCTGTATAACTCTGACTTCAAATGCTCTCTATCGTACACTACGGTAGTTTATAAAACAATAGTAAAATAACCAGCGCAGCGAGGCTCATGCCAAAAATTCATGAATAATTAATTATTTAACTAAAGACGAATTTATTTATGAATGGACAAGTAATTAAACGACATTTATTTTCTAACTCGGATATTTTATGCAAGAAATTATAGACGACGCTGTATGGCCTAATGCCTCTGCCTGCCTGTTCCCAACAACAGGGGCAGAATAAAAAAAAAAACAACTTGCGTTGCGCGCGGTTCAATAAAAAAAACAATACTTAATCTTGTTATTATTATTTTAATTTTAAATTCTTTGCTTTTTTGTTAAAATAGGTACGTAGTAAATACTGTGTGTGTAGTGGTGATTCAATTAATAATAAGGAAGTGAATTACTACTCGTGATAAAATAAAAATATATAGAAATTATGAAGAGTGAGGGAAAAGTAAAACCAGGTGAGTAAGTAGCTAGTTTTTACTTAGACAAGTCAATATTTTGAATATTACAGTGCAAGATCTATCGGTTTGTAATAAAAAACTATCACGATGAGATTATTGACCTTACTAACGCCGCCGGTGGACCAATATTTTTGTTGATATTTATCAGGCGTAGATACTAAAAACAATGATCGGTCAGTGAGCCAATTTTAGGATCAATAATTAGCTGAAATACTATAAATGTGAATGTGTTTTTGAGTCTTGTATATGTGCTATGAACCAAACATTCATTTATTAACCATTATTCGTGTCTACTATTTGTCGTGTGCCTTATTCACGTGAAAATCCATGAAATTGCCGTAATCCCAGTACTAACTAGAAATTTTTGCTTGTTGTGACGTCACGACTATGTTGACCAATCGTGGCGCGTTTTTTTGCGCGTGATTTTTCTATCAATTTTATCAATTTTTAATTGTCTCTATTTAATTGAAATTCATTATTTTTCAAGTTTTTTAAATGCCACTCGCTATTATTAATGATAAAGTTTTAAAATATATAAAAATATATGATAATTTTTTTTTATTGAAATGGTCAATTCGGACAGTTGCCTTCGTTCTGTATTTTAAAATTATTTTTAACTAAAGGATATTTACATCACTTAGTTAAGTCAATTACATTTTCTTTTCTAAGTTTTCGAGTTTAAAAAAATTGGCTGTGAATTGCATACAAGTATTAAGCTTATACATAATAATATTACCTATGTCAAATTTTTATCATCCAGAGACGAAGTCAGACGCGCTGCAAGAAACGCACTGGCTCGTACAAATCGCTTCGGACAATCATACTAGTCATACTAATGTTATAAAAGAGGAAAGATTTTGTATTTTTGTGTGTGTGTTTGTAATGAATAAACTCAAAAACTGCTGAAGCGATTTTAAAAAATAATTTACCATTATAAAGCTACCTTTACCCTGAGTAACATAGGCTGCCTTTTACCGCGGGAAAATGCCTTATTCCCACGCCACGGGAAAAACTGTTACGCGGGCGGAGCCGCGGCGGAGAGCTGGTCTTCTACGAAAGGTCAAAATGCGGAATGGGTTTGTTGCATTCCCAACACAATTTTTTTCAAGGCTAGAGTGGCTAGAATTATTTTGTGCACTCTAATCTAGTTCTTACTAGATTCTTCGATTCTTCTTAGATTTTCTAGGTTCTTCTCTTAGCGATATTATTTCGTTGGGCTCGTACGAAGATTCGGTGGCACATTTGTAGTGCGCCTGTATGTTCCGGACCGGACAGCCAGTTGCGGGTTCGAGTCCCTGCCCGAGCTCAAGGTTTTCATATTTCGCTTCGATTTTAAATAGAGTTCATTTTCTAATCCAGCTCTTTTCAGCAGCTTCCATCATTGGCCTCATCTTACCTGTCTGTCAAGTTTGGGGTTCAAGCCTATCTATTATTCTCTTAGGTTTTTTTTGTTTGTGTCTCTTAGATCAAGCCGCATGTCTAGCCGTTTCCTGGATCCGAAGATTATATTCGTACAGTGAAATGTGTGATACGAGTATATCGCTTGCGTCAAAGCCGGTGTATCGTTATCTAAGACTGAAAATCGGCCTTAAGTTCGACATTTTTGACTAGTCATGCAATGTCTGATTCAGCCAAGAGCGCTGCGCGGCGTAGTAATTTGGAATATTGTTTTCTCTTTTGGGAGACCCTGACGTTTATTGCTCAAACAGTGTCACGTGCGACATAATTATATTAAACAATTTTTACAGTAATGTGCTCTGGAAATGATCTAGCCACGATGTTGCCACGGTATACGATAGTGTTGCATGTTGTTGCCTAGGCTAGGTGTAAATGAGGAAATTAATAGGATATGTATGAATTGATTTGGCCAACCCGTACTGGGCCAGCGTGGTCAACTCAGGACATACTCACCCTGAATTATGGTAGGGACGTGGGTACATGAGCTCATATAAGCTATAGTACGCCATGGTCATTATATCTGTGTCCCCAGAGCAATTAGGAATTTCGCTCGTTTTCATACTGAGCTACATCGACTACAAACAAGACTATAACAATTAAATGCAAAAGAAAATCCATCTTTGGTTAATTTTCGAATTGTATCTGTACTGAAATCAATACGTTTCATAGATAATAAGCTCTTATCTTGGCATAATATTTGTTTAAGGTAGATATCGTATTTCATTAATCATATATTTGTAGATATTTGATTAGGTTGCTGATAAATATTTAGTTTTATAAAGACAGAGAAGCCAGCCAGCCGCACCGATCGGCGTCTATGTTCAGAAATAAATAATTAATTATTATTGATTAGATAGATATGTGCCTACAACAGTCAGTGCCACGCTAGACAAGGATTACTTACCGTAGTTTATATATTTTGTCTATCATGGACACTCGATTCTAAAATAACATATCATTTCGTGCTTTATTTAATAGTGTCAACAAGTGCAGCAATCAGTCGTTATTATAAGCAGCATACCTGGAGGGTAAGTACCTATAAGCTGTTTTTATTTTAAATAAGTATAAGAGTAGATAGCAACCCAGCATATAGTATCCTCATAAAACCCAGCATAAAGTCTGCTATCCGTTATTGATCTGTTACCTGCTCACGTTATATTTTGCTCCATTACTCGTACCGCATAAGTTACTCCAAGAAAGTGACCCACCCTGGCGCCAAAAGCTAGATCCGCCAGTGATCATAATACTTGTATGTACCATACGCTCATACCACGTCATAAGCACCACGTTTGGTAAGTATGTTCTATCCGAATGTTGAATAGGTAGAGTTTAGAATATAATTTAATATACATGATTAAACTTCACTTTTGTTTAAACTTATAGTATGGGGAAGATGCACCTCCACTAAAAATAAAATAAATTATTTAGATAAATCCAATATTGTATGGTATATTTAATAATCTGATTGTGAGAAATAAGACTCGATCAAGGATAACAGTCATCATGCATGGCTATAGTTAATAGTTACTTTAATTTTAAATAGAAGGATTCGTACTTACGTGGTAGCACGTGGTAGGTACTTACAATCATTGTCTTGTGCAATTCTTATTTATAATTCTAACTGAATTTTTGGATATCACCCTGCCACAGAAGAAAATAATAGTACTTGACCCTGCATAAAATTTGTACCTAATATAAGAACATAAGTGCAGAAACCAGGGTATTGTTACTTGGATGATATAATGAATATTTAAAATACTTGTAATAAAATTAATTTCTTAAAAGACCTATTTGAACTAGCTCATTTCTACGGACTCTTCTCTTCGTCTGTCTATTAATTTTACCTTTGCTTCGGAGTCACTTTATATTATGCCTGTCTTTGTAATTAGATGTCAAATCCAAAGAGAAAAATAATTATATTTAGCAGTTTGGTACATTTTACATATTAAGTACAAAGAAATTAAATTGAATTATGTATGTATAATAAAAATGGAAAATCCCTGAAATCCTGGTAATCTGTTGAAGCGCAAAAAAAATCTACTTCTATGAATTTGTAAAATCATTAGGTACAAACTAAACGAATAAAATACTAAAAATAAACAATTTTTTTTATCAACTAAGAAGTATGTAAAAATAGAATAGAATAAAAATAATGACAAGAATGGAAAACTAGTATGATAAACGGTCTGGGTAAGATTTAAGCCCGTCACACTCGTAGCTGTAATAAATAATAGAGTAAGAAAAATTACGATGTAAAGTAGCCAGCACATGCGGCTGGACATGTTGACCTTGAGAACGCCCGTATTCCGTAGCGGTAGATAAATGAATTTCGTAGTGCGAATGTCCAACCTCATGTGATGGCTTCTGTACAATATATTATTTTCACAAGTCTTAAACACAAATTCATCCAATAAACAGAAGTCATGCTGCGTACATACAAGGACGTTAAAATATTACAATTTTAACATTGTTGGCTGCGTATGTGACACCTAACCCAAAATCCTTCTTACCAAACCTATAGTTAGTAAGAAGAGTGGTAAATAGGTTGGTCCTAACCACTCGATTAAAAACATTTGGTATATATTTTGGCACTTTTATAATCGTAATTTTTTTTCTTTATCGAAGGAGCACTTATCAATCACGTATCATCATGATTGGTAAATAATATTTATTTATGGTGCTTTGTTATAATTATATACATATTAGTAATTACCTTCAGTTTGTTTAACATCATAAAGCAAATTATTAGAATGGTTTGGGTCTGGAGGACGTGGTCTGGAGTCTGGACGTATTGTTCTTGTTTTATCTGGTGCATGATATTTTTGTTTCTTGGAGTTCGTAATAAGCGATATTGCTTTTTGAATCGAATGTTTTAAGTTACAGTTTTACATATTCGTATCGTATACCTAGAACACTTAGCTGCTTGCTCATCGTGTGGGTTCCGAGAACAACCTATACCTCCCAAGCCCTGGTGTAACAATTATCGAGCAGCCTAAGCCAGACATGACTCGTATTACGACAACATCTGTAGATAATAGCCAGGACCAACGGTTTTATGTGCCTTCCGAAGCACGGAACCATATTTATTTTAGGACATTCGGGTGATTTGGCCTACAATGCCCTAAAAAAACTGAGGACAGTCTTACAAAGTAATATTTGTCCGTCTAGTACCCCCACCGGGAATCGAACCTGGAACATCCGTAATTTGAGGCGAGAGTTTTTACCATTCTGACACGGAGGCTGTTACACAAGTTAATTTGTAAATAGTACTTATAGGCTTTGTTACCTATCAGCAGGATGCAGGCAAGAAAGGAAAGGAGAGAGGCGAGCGCATGGACGAAGTTTCGTTTGCTGATGTGGAAAAACTTCCTACAGCAATGGCGGCACCGTGTTCAGACATTCGTGGAACTACTGCTGCCCGTCCTGACGCTGAGTCTCGTCTTGCTGCTGCGGTCACAAATACTGCCCGAAGTTAAAGAAGTCCAAACTTATGAGCCTTTCCCTGCTCATTCCTTAAACTTCTCCGAATTAGTTATGTAAGTGTTCAAAATTCAAAATTCAAAAAGCGTTTATTCGAAGTAAGATTTTACAAATCACTTTTCGACGTCGAGGCGAGTTTACGATTTGGTTGTCTTCTGTGGAGAATAACTCGCCGGAAGAAACTCCACAGGCGTTGCATCTTTTCAAAATATGTTTACAAAATGATTATTATATACATTTTGATTAATATAACAAAGAGTGCAAACGAAATATGCAATTAGAGGAAGGCAACTAGTCAAAGTAAAAAACTAAATAGTGTTAATACTCGTATATAGAAATACTTCTAATTTTCCTATTGCCTTTAATATCTTTTGTTCTGTTTTTATGTATTGTTTTCTTAGATGCCTAGTTCATTGCTTGATAAACTCACCTACTTGTTAATAATCGTAAATTATAATTATCTGTTTTTGCGCATTCTCGTTTTAGAGCAGGATTAAACGTAAGCAGTATTTCAATCGCATATTCCCCTGAAAGTGCAGTACTAGATGACGTAGTACGCACTTCAGTTGCAAGACTAGCGCTACTAAACATTAGAGATTTACTACCCATTTGGTTTCCGGATTTGGAAATACCCTCATCAATAAATGGGACCTTGATCGTCGAGATAGCAAAATTACTAGTCAATGTGACTGCTTACAATAGCAGTGCGGATCTTAGAGGAATATACCTAAATGAAGAAGATACACGTAAAGTTATTGCTGCCATAGAATTTGATGATAATCTACACGGTGAGTAAATTAATTTTAGCTCTTCTGTAATCTCTTAATTCGGATTATCTATTCTATTAGGATAATACAACATGTCCAGCAAATGTCCTGTTTGTTAATATTCTGTTTTTCACCGGCCAATTTATTTAATAAAAGCTTTGTTTTGATTTGAATACGAGTTTAATGCCGTTCGTCAGTATTGCCAGTAATTCTAGATAAGACTAAATACTAATAGAAACTGTGTTGTGAATGTATTCGCTCTATTTGTGTATAATAAAGTGTTCGCATTCATTTACTTACTAGATATTCGTTACAGGAGCCACGGAGCTACCGACAGACTTATCGTATGCGCTGCGGTTCCCGGAGAGACCCCGCATGAACTCGTTTTACCATCGAGGCGGTCAGAGTTGGCGAACCGATCTCGTGTTTCCTGTATTTGAATTGCCCGGACCGAGAAATCCAAATTCAAGACAAGGCGGAAACGATCCTGGTAATATATTTGCATATTTTATAGAACCTGAAATGTCTGATTTAGTACCTACTATCTATAGCGAAGCCTAGACAAAAGCCTTTTTTCAATTTTTAAATGGCTGAAATCGTTTACCTACTGATTTGTCATTGCGCTTTATTGCACATCTAACAACTATATATTAGTAAAAAAGTCCGCGGGATGGATAGCTATTTTGAAATGGACATACATTATTTAGTCGAATCGACAATTTATTACTATCTGTCAGCGTATCACGTGTATCCTTTTAATGTGTCTCATCCATCAATTAAATATTATCACGTAGAATGTTGTTAATCTGAAGATTAAATTTTCGTGCTATCCATGATAAGAGCTCTTTCCTCCCCCCTCCTCCCAGGTTACGTCACAGAGATGTTTCTAGCGCTACAACAAGTGGTGTCTACGGAGCTGATATCCAGGTTGACCGGGGAAGACCTCTCGAACTTCAGCATCAGTATGCAACGCTTTCCCCACCCGGAGTACGTCGAGGATTTGGCTATAGAGGCGTTACAACTGCTCTTCCCTATGTTCATAATGCTGAGTTTCAGCTACACGGCCGTTAATATAGTTAGAGCTATCACAGTGGAAAAGGAAATGCAATTAAAGGTAGGTTACTAGAAGGTTACGGAAGGGAAGGTTATAGTAGGTTTTTGAATAAGTTTATATTTAGGGAATGTTTTTTGTCACTATTGGGAACATATAAATTGTTATTTACTAATAAAATTGAAAATGAATAGAGCTTGAACATGAATCTAGGGGCTTTAAAAAAATATATAAAATTATTGAAAACGTTAGGTACATGTACTTAAATAGGTACTAGTATTACTACACGAACCAAGATAAAGTAAATATGTAAGGTGCTCATATTTTACTACTTTGCAGTTTATTTGAATGTTATTTTCAGGAAACGATGAAAATCATGGGTTTGCCAACTTGGCTTCACTGGACAGCGTGGTTTTTCAAACAATTTCTCTATCTTTTGATTGTAGCTGTTTTAATATTGGTAATTCTCAAGGTAAGTTCAATGATTATTAGATTATTGTTGTTTATTGATAAGTAAATATCTAGATACTAAAGTGGTACATGCTTATTTTTCAGGTAAATTGGTTTACTACGGAGGATGGATTTAGCGATTACGCGATATTTACTCACACGCCATGGACCGTACTATTCTTTTTTTTGATGTTGTATCTTATTTGTACAATATTTTTCTGCTTCATGCTTAGTTCTTTCTTCTCAAAAGGTTTGTTGGGGCTTATTTACTTTGTATACTTCTACGCTTTTAATTTTATTAGTTTTTAGATATTAATACGGTTTCTATTACCTTTTCTTTTACCTTTCTTCTTCGTCCGTGGTTGTCTGGCTAAGGCACACCATTCTAACACCTCACATTATTGTTTTAATGATTTGAATTCACGTGTACCTACGACGCTTTTACATAAAGGAAAATATCGTGAGGTTCTCGAGCAGTTATACCAACAACGAATTAATTTAAAGCTTGTGTGATATTGCGCGATCCTCCTGCAATAGACTTGTGTGGCTCTGAGGCAAAAGCTCCGACATTGCGCCTATATAAATTTCCTTTGTTATTATTTATGATCGTTTTCATCGTAGGGATGCGTCAAGATGTGAAACTTTTCGTTTGCAGGGAGTACGGCAGCGTTGTTCGCAGGTGTGATCTGGTTCCTCACCTACATCCCTGCGTTCCTGCTGACCATGGATGTGGCCATGTCTACAGCTGTGCAGGTCGTCACCTGCTTCAGTATCAACTCGGCCATGGCGTACGGCTTCCGACTGCTTTTATCTCAAGAGAGCACGGGGGGTAAGTTACAAACTGATTACGCATTTTCTTGAATTCTTTTCTCGTTTTCTATTTCTTTTTTCGTGCGGCGGAAACGTTCAATTTTATTTTTGGTAGTTCCGGGTTCGTATGTTCTCCAGTCAGGGCGTTGAACACCGAATCATCGTTTAAAAATTCAGAACATCAGGATTCAGAATAAATTGTACACTTTCCGAGGGATTACACATAGGTTGCCACATTGAGTCACTGATACGAAAGTTCTCTCTTCTCTCTGTTTATCGACTAGTATCTGTAGAGTAAGAAGACTTATTTACTCATAAGCAAGTATGTTATAATTATAAGTAATAACGTAGTAGTTATAACATCCTTGCTCATAAGCTACCGCTGGCATTTTTAATTTTAAAAATCCGGGTGCAGGCTGGCTGTCATGAGTTTAAATTCGGTCTACCTAGTTGTTTATGAGGCCATTTAATATACATAACATTTGGTAATGATGGACATAATCTAGATAGGGATTGTATTTTTGTATCTTTTAATTTTGGTATCTATTCACGTCAGCTTGTTTATCTATATCACGAGCTCTACTTAGGCAGGAATCAAGCTTCGTTTTGACTACCAGTATCGAAGCATTCTGCCATAAAATTTATGTTTCAGGATTACAATGGGGTGACTTCTGGTCAACACCAGCTACTGAAAATTCCAGATTCCTTTTCGGCCACGTGATGGTAATGCTGCCAGTAAACTGCGTGACCTACATGTTGGTTGCTTTATACATGGAGCAAGTTTTGCCGGGCCCGTTTGGAGCGCCTAAACCCTGGTATTTCTTCCTGCAACCACAATTTTGGTGTCCTAATAAATATAAAGGTACAAAATTAAATATACTACTGAACGATAAAATTATAATGAAATATGTATATAATATTAATGAAATGTGTATTTGCCCACGTGTGTAGGCCTAATTTTAGACGACTATCCATCGCAAACCACGGACGCAGAAACAGTTATAAAGGAAAATGACCCAAACCATCTGGATGTCGGAGTTAAGATGTCCGTAAGTGATTTTGTTTTGAGAAATCGTGTGTATCTAGTTAGTAGTTATCTATTTTGATCACTTCTTGTAACACGGAAGCCCAATTTTTTTTTGTTAAATGGTTAAAATACTTTATTTCACATAAGACGAGAACCAATCTACCTACGTATAATTTTTTATACAAATGTACTACTTATACGAGTATGACAGTTTGATACCTTTGACACCTTTGATATAATAAATTAATGTAATTAAAGCATCCGCGTTTCTAATAACATGGTCGGTCGAGGACCACACGATAATAGGTAGGTCTGTGTAGCAAATATTGTTTTTTTCCAGAATCTTACCAAAGTGTACGGAAACCACATAGCCGTGAATGATGTCTCGCTCAATATTTACAACGACCAAATCACGGTCCTACTGGGACACAATGGTGCGGGAAAGTCAACCACAATTTCCATGCTGACAGGTATGAGAAGTACTAACTACTGACGTATTGGACAACAAACAACACATCCAAATACACTTTTCTATCCATTGATTTATATTGTAACACAGGTAATCTGGAAATAACGCGCGGTACAGTGAATGTAGCTGGCTACGACATCACGAAGCAGACTCGGCTCGCTCGCAGCCACATCGGCCTATGCCCGCAGCACAACGTGTTGTTCAACGAGCTAACAGTGCGCGAACACCTCGAGTTCTTTGCCAGACTAAAGGGATTTGAAGGAAAGGAATTGTACAATGAAATCGACTCGCTGATCTCTAAGTTGGAACTGGATGAAAAGGTAAAATCATTTGGTAAATTTTTATTAGAGGAGGGGTGAGGATGCGCTTGGGAAAGACACATTTCCTTCACAGGGTAGAAGCCTGGAAGCCGTAAGTGGGATAAATGGCATCACCTCCGACAAGGAAGAACGCCTTAACCTATTAGTTGTCATGCAATGATAGATTTTCTGACAGCTTGAAATTAAAAAAAAAAACGATTGTTCTTTAAGATGAGAACAGTAAAATTTATTGTAGCCTTGACTTTTTTCTATCAGATTGTACATGCTTCTGATTGAGATTAATTTGAGGATAATTAGTTGATCAATATGAATGTTATTTTATAATCCAATACTTCTGTATTGATTACCTTTCTATTTACTAGTGCCATCTGTTGAGCCGTTTTGTAAGGTTTTTTTCCTAATTTGCTACAGGAAAACTTCCCATTACTTCGATTCTTTTTTTGACTTGGTTACAACTAGGGTAGTCCTTCGGGTTTAAGGACCGAACTTGTAAATGGCTTTAGTTCCCATTCATTGTTGCAAATCGAAGTTTTATGTAACTAGCTGTAAGTTTTCCAAATAAAGTAAAATAAAATAAAATAAAACTTCGACAAGACTCTACTCCGACAAGACACTACTCCGACAAGTTCGGTAGGTTAGGTTAGGTTTTATGTTTTGTCGGAGTAGTGTCTTGTCGGAGTAGAGTCTTGTCGGAGTCCGGTTTTGGAATCAGTCCTTTGTTAAGCCGTTTTGTGGTGTGTGTAGCGCGACTACCAGGCGCACGGGCTGTCGGGCGGGCAGAAGCGGCGGCTGGCGGTGGGCATCGCGCTGAGCGGCGCGGCGCGCGTGGTGCTGCTGGACGAGCCCACCTCCGGCATGGACCCCGCCTCCCGGCGCGCGCTCTGGGACCTCTTGCAGAACGAGAAGAAAGGTAATGCACTACAGCCCGCAATGCTGACTCCAAGCCCCAACAGAAGCGGCGGCTGGCGGTGGGCATCGCGCTGAGCGGCGCGGCGCGCGTGGTGCTGCTGGACGAGCCCACCTCCGGCATGGACCCCGCCTCCCGGCGCGCGCTCTGGGACCTCTTGCAGAACGAGAAGAAAGGTAATGCACTACAGCCCGCAATGCTGACTCCAAGCCCCAACAGAAGCGGCGGCTGGCGGTGGGCATCGCGCTGAGCGGCGCGGCGCGCGTGGTGCTGCTGGACGAGCCCACCTCCGGCATGGACCCCGCCTCCCGGCGCGCGCTCTGGGACCTCTTGCAGAACGAGAAGAAAGGTAATGCACTACAGCCCGCAATGCTGACTCCAAGCCCCAACAGAAGCCGCGGCTGGCGGTGGGTATCGCGCTGAGCGGCGCGGCGCGCGTGGTGCTGCTGGACGAGCCCACCTCCGGCATGGACCCCGCCTCCCGGCGCGCGCTCTGGGACCTCTTGCAGAACGAGAAGAAAGGTAATGCACTACAGCCCGCAATGCTGACTCCAAGCCCCAACAGAAGCCGCGGCTGGCGGTGGGTATCGCGCTGAGCGGCGCGGCGCGCGTGGTGCTGCTGGACGAGCCCACCTCCGGCATGGACCCCGCCTCCCGGCGCGCGCTCTGGGACCTCTTGCAGAACGAGAAGAAAGGTAATGCACTACAGCCCGCAATGCTGACTCCAAGCCCCAACAGAAGCCGCGGCTGGCGGTGGGTATCGCGCTGAGCGGCGCGGCGCGCGTGGTGCTGCTGGACGAGCCCACCTCCGGCATGGACCCCGCCTCCCGGCGCGCGCTCTGGGACCTCTTGCAGAACGAGAAGAAAGGTAATGCACTACAGCCCGCAATGCTGACTCCAAGCCCCAACAGAAGCCGCGGCTGGCGGTGGGTATCGCGCTGAGCGGCGCGGCGCGCGTGGTGCTGCTGGACGAGCCCACCTCCGGCATGGACCCCGCCTCCCGGCGCGCGCTCTGGGACCTCTTGCAGAACGAGAAGAAAGGTAATGCACTACAGCCCGCAATGCTGACTCCAAGCCCCAACAGAAGCCGCGGCTGGCGGTGGGTATCGCGCTGAGCGGCGCGGCGCGCGTGGTGCTGCTGGACGAGCCCACCTCCGGCATAGACCCCGCCTCCCGGCGCGCGCTCTGGGACCTCTTGCAGAACGAGAAGAAAGGTATTTTTTTTATTTGACGTATGCTTGTGTCGAAAAGGTACGACCAATCAAGCTTCACCGGACTTGCGGGGGAGCGGAAGACTCTACCCCAAAAAAGTCATATACCAACGCGTCTAGGGGCGGCTCAAGGGAGCCTCGGACCACGGCCTAGCGCGTTGATATTGAAAAACATCGTGAAGAAGACCACGCCTGAGGGGCTCCGTCTCAGATTTTCAATTTTGATTTTGGTTCTGGCCGCGCCCCTGCCGGCGGGTGCGGGCGTTGTTACCTGAAGGGAGAAGAAAGGTAACCAAGTAGGTACTACCCGCTATCACAAATTACGCATAGCGGCGGCGCGCCTAGACAGGTGGTCCACTCGGAACTAAGCGTCATATTCTTACGCACACATTGATCATTGCGTTTACAGGCATTCGTGTGCTCGGATCACGTGCAGTCATCGCTCTCGCGAGTATTAACAACGTATTGATGTTCGATGTGTTAAAAAAATGAATAAGCGTTCTTTTTACTGTTCTAGTGTATTTGACTGTTTAAACACAACATGAAAATGACGATTACACGTTTTTCAAGGAGTCAACAAGTTTAGGTAGATAATTTCAAGGACGGCGGGAGTGGACTTTCTGAAAACTTTTTATTTTGTGCCGCTATGCTGATTCCGTGCCCCAACAGAAGCTGCGGCTCAAGTCATGTCGTTTATCAGCGTATCTATTTGAATCCAGTTGACTTTGCACTATTACACATTAGCCTAGTTGGTAGTAGTAGTAGTCTCCTGCAAAGAAAACGGACCCCCCCTGTCATAAGCGGTGACTACTCAAACTCAAACTATCATTTATTTGCCTACTACTTAATACCCGCTTCTTACGATAGGGGGGTAGGTTTTCTATGCAGGAGACCGTACATCTGCCTACGAAGCACAAGGACACGGGGTGACACGGGTTCGAATTCCGCCACGGGCAAACATTCGTGTGATGAGTACTTGTGTTTGCCTTGTGTCTGGATGTTATGTATTATTTAATATCAGCTATCTATATATTTGGACTGCTCACTGCTCTGTTATTTTTAATTCTTAAAACAATTTCACTTTATCACTAGGTAATCAACTTCATAATGTAATGGTGACTTTCCTTCAGGTCGCTGTATGATCCTTACGACCCACTTCATGGACGAAGCAGACATATTGGGTGATCGCATTGCTATAATGGCAAACGGCCAACTGCAATGCGTCGGCTCACCTTATTTCCTGAAAAGACACTATGGAATTGGCTACACTCTGGTGGTAGTCAAAAGGGAAGGGTTTCAACTAGAAGCTTGTACGAGGTTGATCAATTGGTTCATTCCCACTACGACTGTTAAAGAAGATAGAGGTGAGTTAATGAAATAGAATGTGAGGTAGCGTTTTGAGTAGTTTTATCTGATAATGTTTAATTGTCGATGAGGAGAAAATTAAATGGAGATGGCGCGTATTTTATTATGTTGTAGGTACCGAAGTGACCTACTCTTTGGGGATTGAGCATTCGCATGTATTCGAGGAAATGCTAGCCGAACTTGAAGTCAACATTGAGCAAATTAAATTTAAGAACTATGGATTGGTCGCCACCACATTGGAAGACGTGTTTATGTCGTAAGTAAAATATGTTTAATCATAAGCGCAATTTAATGTACTTACTTAAAAGAAAACGCTTAGGTATTTGTTTTTCTGCTAGACAGGTATAGCATGCTTAGAAATTGATCTAATTTAGACTTTTCTCCGATTTTCGAGTACAGTTGAGCGGAATAGTCCGATCCGAGCATAACCGCAATTTGCTAGACATGTCTATTTTTTATTTTCCACCACCAACTTTTTATATATCCTTCTATTCTATATCCACTCTCTTCTTAATTCTATTTTTTTGGCATATTATTTTAGAGTGGGTTCAGACACGCCAGATATTGACTTCGATGAAAGCGCCACTACTTCGGACTATTCTTATGCAGATAGTGTTCATGAGTATGATTCAGTGGAGAAGTGTAAGTCGTCATATTAATATACCTATTGATAAATGTATGTAAACTAACCAATTTTTCAGTTGAGCTTACGTAACAAAAATGTTGTTTTAGGTGAACTTAATTGTAACTATCTTTCCTCCCCTTTTACTCCCACTGTCCAAAAGTGACCCCATATTTATTCGTCTTTAGATCATGGATACGTAGTACCTACCTATCTACTAAATCGGTCCAGTTCTTCAGCTTTGATGATAAATAGTATATACGGAACTCTCTCCACGCGAGTTTAACTTTTACTGGTCCAGTTTTATGTTTATAATTTGAAAGTGCAAGAAGAACCAAAAGAAAGGGGTTTAGTTTAGTTAGTTCGATAAAAAATTACAAGCAGTAAGTAGGTACTTTGAGTTTTTTCGTTTTAGTGGACGTGTTTGGCAAAGGAGCCGTGACAGGCATCCGTCTGATCTGGCAGCACATGCTCGCTATATGGATGAAACTGTTCCTCGTTTGGACTCGTTCCTGGGCCCTAATTCTGCTGCAAGTATTGGGGGTACTACTGCAAATGAACGCGACCCTTGGTATTCTGACATACATTATTTCCCTTACCGAGAAGATACAACGGAGGGAATTCACTTTGCGGGAAGGGTAAGTAAAGTAAATAATATGTTTAATTTTTTTTTAGTGAAATTGATTTGCTGTATGGAACGTATGTTAATTGGTTAAACTTCTTTTGCACTTCAGATTTACAAATACTGAAACTCTATTGAACTTCAACGGCACGGTAGCCTCGTCGATCGGTAGTTTAGCGAAAAGTGCTTATGAGTCGATATTCGTATCCGCCGCTGTTCCTACAATGGAAATTACTGTGGCGCAAAATATCAATTTAAGCGACTACTATTTGGAAAGGGTGAGTCTTCCATTAACTAGATGAAACGGTCTCTCAAGTCCGAATTCTGCTGTTTATTAAGGAACTTGAAATCTGATGTGTTTATATTTCGTTACTAGGGCATAACGAGATGTAAAGAATAGACAACGATCAGTTTTTATTGTAAAAGTAATGTATATAGAAATTATTATAAAGCAACGTTTTATAGATAGTTTCACGTTGACTGCCAGTGGTTTATGCATAGCCCTAGCTAAGGGGTTTAAATATAAACCCAACACTAGTGATAAAACATTGACTAGTTGGCGTTTTAACATGACTTATTATTGCAGACCAAAGACCAAGTGATGATGGGACAGTTACGTCACCAACTGCTGATCGGCGCCACGTTCGACGACAGCGCCGCGACGGCATGGTTCAGTAACTTCGGCTACCACGACGTAGCCAATTCGCTCACTTACGTCCACGAAGCGATACTGAAAGCCTTCAGACCTGACGCTAACCTTACCGTTTACAATCACCCACTTGAAGCGAACTATGCCCATCAGGTAAACACACTTATTTACCTACACTCAAGTACGTATAAAGTAAATTATCTCGATTATGTTTAAAGTACTTTCTTTTTATCCTTCCAGGGAAACATGCAACTAATGTTACAAATGCTTTCGATGCAACTAGCGTCCGGTGTTGGATCTAGTTTAGGCCTGGCCGGTGCTGTTTTTATAATGTTTTACATCAAGGTAACATAATATTATTTAAAATTTGATATATATTTTTACGTGAATTTAATGCACTGTAAATGCACTGGTACTGATGGATGGACCCTGAGCAATACAATAAAATACAATACAATATACTTTATTGACACCAAATACAGAAAAACATCACATGATACCTACAGAAAAACATAACAATACAGAAGAGTCAAAAGGAGGTACCTAGCAATTTCTAACGAGCAAGCAATGCTTCAAGTAATAACAACTTAATTCAAAATGCAAAATTACGACATACATTGATTTCAGATTGTTGGAATTTGTTCGTTTCATGTACTTATTTACACCAAATCTATCCTCGGTATTTTTACCTGCTAGCGGCTAGCTCTGGTTCTGTATCATCTGCGTCCTCGTCATCATGTCCTGCGTGTAGATAGTACTGTACTCTTGTTTCGGTATACAGGAGCGCGTGTCTCGCGCCAAGCTGCTGCAGAAGGCGGCCGGCATCCAGCCCGTGGTGATGTGGGTCAGCGCCGCCATGTTCGACTGGCTCTGGTTCTGCATCATCTGCGTCCTCGTCGTCATATCTTGCGCCATTTTCCAAATCATCGGCCTCTCTACTGTCGAGGAACTAGGTGAGCGAACAAATACTTGACTTTGTGATTAGTTGTGTTAATCGACGTTTCCCCCGATGATCTGAGGAACGACTCTTATGAATGAATTAGTTTCTTTCCACCTATGATCGTTTAAACGAATATCAAGGTAAATTTTGATGACGGTAAATCTTAAAGGGCGATTCCAAGTAAATCAGTTTGGACCCTCGGGTATATTTGGTTCGTTTCTTGGACACATAAATCTGATACCATATTTTATAGCCACTTCTCAGTACTAGGCCACCAATTGCTATTTAGTTTCTGGCTTACAAACAACCCTGTTTCTGGGTAATAATAATTATAATTGACATGTTGAACACCTACTTCAAAATTATGTTAAAAGGTGTTTGTAAATTGTTTATTCAAGATAAGATAGTTTGTACCGAGATTTTAGCTGCTATTGATGGTACTTGAAAACTCTTAGTTCATCTGTACTTAGCTGAGTGCTTTACTGTCGTAATTTGAGTGCTTTACTACCTTTTGTACGTGGTGAGTCATCTGGTACCTAGTTTAAATAAATTACTTGACTACCACCCGTTAGCCCCGAACTGTCTATTATTAATATTGTTTTGTAAGCGATTATTAATATCAGTTTTGTTCCCACAGGCCGGTTGTACCTGTGCATGATGGTCTGCGTGGCGGCGATACTGCCTATAAACTACTCCTTTTCGTACTTTTTCAAAGGCCCTGCCGTCGGTTTCGTCAGCATGTTTTTCGTAAACTTACTCTTTGGTAAGTATCTATTCTCAAAGAGCAAAGGTTTTCGACATTAGCACTCGAATAAGCGAGCTGAAGTGGCAGTGGACTTTCGCATTTGTTACAAAACTGAACCGCTGAAGTAAGAAAGTTCTGCAGTGGAGACCATGACTAAATAAGGAAGTACCCTCACGATAGATGGAGCAACGTTCTGCGCAGAGCAGCTGGCAGCAGCTGGATGCGTGGGGCATAATTCTGGATCTTGCCAAGTGATGTTCTTATGGAGTGGCCTATGTCCAGCAGTAGACTGCTACACGCTGCTTTTTCTTATCGTGTCGATGGGTCGTCAGATCCATTTATACAAGAAGCATTATAAAAAAAGAAGTAGCTAAGGATTGATTACACTAGTCAATTGTCAAGTTCTGAACTCGGCAAGGTCGTATGTTGCAGGTATGATGGGTCCGCAGATCGTGGACGCTCTCATGTCGCCGATGCTGGACACGGCGGATGTGGCCAGGATCCTCGACTACATATTACAGTTCTTCCCACTTTACAGTCTCGTGACTGTCATAAGGTAAATTATTCAGCTATTGGGCCGAATTCTAAATATTACGCTCTAACTTAAATGTAATAACCAAATGCTTTAGAGACGTCAAACATCGATTTTACGCGTAGTTCGCACTAGTTTAGCGGTCATGCGAAAACATCCCACTTAAATTAAGCTGAATTTGACAGCTGCGCTGCTTATTTTAAATGTCATTCATTCAACCATAAGAATGAAATAGACCAACAACAAAAAAATTGAAAATTTAGCCGCCACGTCGGAATTGAGCCTATTTCCTGGCAAATTCTTTCAACTTTTAGCATATAGTAAGTAATGTGTGTGGGGAATGCGTGTCAGGAACCTGGCGCACCACGGGCTGACGGAGTGGTCGTGCATGCAGGCCTGCGACTTCATGTCCGCGGCCATGCCCAACATCACCGACTGCACCATGGAGACCGTGTGCCTACACTTCTCCGAACAGTGCTGCGGTCTGTATTACCTTACATATTTCAGTTCTTTTTTTATTTTTTGAATTGACCTATGCTTGAGTCGAAAAAGTACGACGGATCAAGCTTCGCCGTAATTGCGGGGGAGCGGAAGACTCTAGCCCAAAAAAAGTCATGTACAAACGAGTCCAGAGGCTGCTCGAGGGAGCCTTGGACCTCGGCATAGCGCGTTGATACTGAAAAACATCGTGAAGGAGACGACGCCTTAGGGGTTCCGTCTCTGATTAATAATTTTGATTTTGGTTTTGGCCGCGCCGCCGGCGGGTACGGCGTATTCGCTACCAGAAGGGCATTCTGTTAGGTGTAATCTAAATTCTTTCGCTGCTTTAACTGCATCAGTGATTTCGTCAACAGGTTCGGAAAGGATATTTCAGTTCATTACGGGCTTATCCCTTGATTTATAATTATAACAGACCACTGATTAAACTTGAATATTTCAGTGCGGGAAGACGCTTGGTGGGAATGGGAGACACCGGGCATGATGCGGTACATAACGTGCATGCTGGCCACTTGCGCCTTCATGTGGATGGTACTCATGGCTGTCGAGTACCGCCTCTTGCAAAAGGTAGGAGATGCGTGTACCTACCAACAGATAACTAAGTAAAAACATCATTGCCAAAATCGGTGGTGAAATTCATAACGGCTTCTGCAAGATTACTGAGAATTGCGCTGTACTCCTGACTTTATGTTGACTAAACTACGATAGAGCGTTTGGAGCTTATTTTGACCTTATTGACAGAGAATAATTTTACCAATGGAACATAACAAGCCTTGTGACGTCCTGTAGAGTAGGACGCGGGGTATCGTAAGAGAAAGATGAAAGTTGCTGAAGGTCGGAGAACGGGCAGCAGTTCGGGAGGATTTGTTAGAAGGGTGAGAGGCAAAATAATAAAGGCACATATAATTATGTGCAACAGTGGGTAACAGGTGGTAGATATTGTAGTATTGCGTATAAATGAAACTTTCAAATTTAATAAAAGCACATTTGTTAATTTATTACTTATTTATTAAATTAAATAACTAATTTAATCACAGCATTGAACCTCCATCTTTCCGCCATTTTATATCTATCTGACATTTCCCAAGAGTGTTGCCACATCAACAAGACGGGATCCTACAGCTATGTGATGTAAAGCCCGACCAAAGAAATAAGAAACCTCGCCATATTGCGGAATTTCAATGGAACAAATTTTATAAGGGAAATTGTTGCCATATTCGTAGAAATATACACGTGGCGCTCCCAGAGCAGGTTTTTCATTTCTTTGGTCAGGCTTTAAAAGGGGCATAGGTTGAAATCTCAAAATTTTACTCAGACATAAAATATGTTTATGTTTCAGGTATTCAACAGAGAGAAGAAAGCTCCGCCGGTGGACGAGAGTCAGTTAGACGAGGACGTGGTGGAGGAGGCGACGCATGCGCAGCGCGCGGGCCGCGGGCAGGCTAAGGGGTTGAGCCTCGTGGCGCAGGGACTCACCAAGTACTACGGGAAACATCTCGCCGTCGACCGGATTTCATTCAGTAAGTCTTTTTTACTCCCGTAAAAGGGGTGCGTGACCCCGGAGACTCCATTGCAAGTGTGGAAGGCGGCCGAAGCCCGCGGATTCTAGGTGGAACATCATGGGTGAGCATGGAAGTACGTGGGTATAAGTGGGTTAAGTTTACTCCTCTTTTAGATTCTTTATTATATTGCTCAGACTTGTACTGTACATTCACTTAATTCATCTTAGACTTGTATTTATTTATTAGGTGAGAGGAGAGTCGGTCCGGTGTGAGCAAAGTTTCTTAACTTCGGATAAGACGTCATTAAGTGTTTTTGAAAAACCTCATACATGAATAAAGAAATTTGACTTTGACTGGTGGTGCGACTAACATTGTTGTTATAATGGTGTAAACAAACCCCCTCGACCATTTGAAAACTTAACCTACTACCTATGACATTACTTCCTAAACGACACCTAGACTCTTGAAAATCATAAGCTTGTTAAAATCTAACTAAATTACACCAACAAATTCAAATGATTTAATTGGTTTAAGCCTTCCCTTTTGCTGTCGCGCAAGTTCGATGAATCTTTATACGTCGATCATGTGACATACGCGTAGGTACGCTGCGTACCTAGTCCAAATGTTAAATATCAGTTTACATCTGAGCCATTATGATTTCAAACGGGTTTTGGAAAACGTGGTACGCTACAAAATCAGCTTCTTATTCTATGTAGGCGACCCCGTAGCTTAGTTGCTAGTGCGTCTGCCTTCGAAACTCGTTCAGGGCAAACATTCGTGTGATGAGCACTTGTGTTTACCTTGTGTCTGGATTTTGTATGTTTATATATGTATGTTTATTTATTTTATTATAATTTATATATTTATTATCCAATACAAATTTTCCTTAAAAACTATTCATAGTCCCACAAAACTGCACAGCCGTTTTTTGTGGGATCTAATGCTTAATACTTAATTTTAATTATTTTCTTACACTGTAAAGTTAATTCAGAGAGTTAAATAAATGTTTTTTAAACTTAGACTTAAAATTAACTTTTTTTGCAGTATAACAGCACCGGATGTCATCAGGCAATGTATTTTATATCAATTGTCTGACACCCATAGTACAGGCTTTGCCTAGTTTGGGGTCAGATGGCCGTGTGTGAGATGTCCATATATTATTATGATGTATATGTATAAAACAGAGCAATGACTTTAATAATGTTGGCAGCGGTGGGAGACACGGAGTGTTTCGGGCTGCTGGGCGTGAACGGCGCCGGCAAGACCAGCACGTTCAAGATGCTGATGGGCGACGAGACCATCTCCAGCGGAGACGCCTTCGTCAGCGGACACTCCGTCAAGACCAACATCACCAATGTGTACGAACACATCGGTGAGTATAAGACCAGCACGTTCAAGATGCTGATGGGCGACGAGACCATCTCCAGCGGAGACGCCTTCGTCAGCGGACACTCCGTCAAGACCAACATCACCAATGTGTACGAACACATCGGTGAGTATAAGACCAGCACGTTCAAGATGCTGATGGGCGACGAGACCATCTCCAGCGGAGACGCCTTCGTCAGCGGACACTCCGTCAAGACCAACATCACCAATGTGTACGAACACATCGGTGAGTATAAGACCAGCACGTTCAAGATGCTGATGGGCGACGAGACCATCTCCAGCGGAGACGCCTTCGTCAGCGGACACTCCGTCAAGACCAACATCACCAATGTGTACGAACACATCGGTGAGTATAACTATCTATACTTAGGTATACAAAGTCCGACCAGAGAAATAAAAACCTGCTCTGGGGGCGCCACGTGTATATTTTTGTTTATTTATTTATTTGTTAAAAAAAGACCAACAGCTATGCTTACATATTTTAAAACATAAAATAGCAACAGAAAGCCAATTACAGCTCTCCACACTTAAGCTACAGAACATGTAAATAAGGGAATATCACACACTCGGAGGTCAACAATGCATCACTAACAGACTAATGTTCATTTAGAAAAACCTTACGTTTAATAAGCGTCTTGCCGAATCGGAACCAATGGGTATTAAAGAGGTCAAAGTCTTTGCATAACCTATTGAAATTACTGCTCACTCGCAAAAGAATTGAGTTTATGTCAACAATTTCCATTATAAAATTAGTTCCGTTGAAATTCCACAATATGGCGAGGTTTTTTATTTCTCTGTAGGCCTATGTAAGTAGCGACAGGCTCGAGAAGCTCTCAAACGCGACATAGTGACATTAGAGCCATAGTAGTTCTGTCAATATGTCGCGTTTGACAATTTTTCGAGCTTGTCGCTACTTACATAGTAGGCCTACAGGTCAGGATTTAAACTAGACACAGCATGGTTACTAATGGAGCACACACCATTGTTTGTGCACAGGCTACTGCCCGCAGTTCGACGCGGTGTTCCCGGAGCTGACGGGGCGCGAGACGCTGCGGCTGTTCGCGATGCTGCGGGGGGTGCGCGCTGACCACGCCGCCGCGCAGGCCGCGCACCTCGCCCGCGCGCTCGGCTTCACCAAGCACCTCGACAAGCAGGTGCGGCCATCACACAACTATACCACTGGCCGGTCACTTCACTCTATACAGAAAACGCATTTTGACAACCTACTTACAATACAATACAAAATTCTTTATTGCACGCAAACAGGAAATGTACAATTATAATAACTTACAAACTAAAGCGTTAGGCAACAGGCGGCCTTATTGCTTAGAGCAATTTCTTCCAGGCAACCCAGCTTAGTAAGAAAACATTCAATATTAGACGCGGGAAGTGCATAGCATTTCCTACTTCCTTTTTTTTATTTTCCTACTTCTTTTTGAATAACAATTGAATATCAAGTACAAGTCAATGGCGCTAGGCGCTATGTAAAACACCACCGGCGGAGTCCCGCGGTGCCTGCGGAGTGCGGGGCATGGGGCGCTATATCGGGCGGGGAACTCATTTTGGCGCGGGGGGGGGGGAGTGTTCTATTAGTACTATTATTTTCTTCTGTGACAATACTGAGTAGACATGCGCAAAATAGTACGTTTTAATGCCATATCACTTTTCTCATTACTTTTAAAAAGGTGATATCACCCCGTCCCATTATACATCACCCCAGACATTACCCGAAATGTTAAATGATATTTATCACTTTGTACGAAGAAATGCTCTGTAGTATTCCGTACCGTAGCAGCCAGCACACATTACTTTATTATAACATTACCCGCACGCGACCAAGACTAGTAAGTATTACTCGAGATTGATAGCCCACATAAAAAAGAATTTTTAGTTTTTATTTTTTACAAACTGAATCGAGTAAAGTTGATTTTCCTTTATAGTAGCTAATGTGTGATGTGTACTGGTGTACTGGTTACAATATCTTTTAGGGTGATATTACTTTTGTGATAATGGGCTCAATTCTGCGTGGTCGCTAAATTATCTAAATTTAAGTTTTTATGTCTCTTTCACGTTCGTAAGAACGAAAAGGGACAGGTGATTGCTAACCTACATTTAAACACGTTAAACATCGATGTTACGCGTAATTTAGCAGGAATTTAAAAACATCCTGACTAAATTAAGCTAAATTTGACAGCTGCGCTGCTTATTTTAAATATCATTCATTCGAAATTAAATTCATTCATCTCCCCATCCTTTTCGATTCCCATATGAATGAAAGAGACCAACAACTTAAATTTAGAGATTTTAGCGGCCACGGCAGAATTGAGCCCAATATCATACGCATTACCTACTCATCTCTAATACTGAGAGCCGCTGGCCGCGTTGCCTGCTGCCGCCCTGTGATGGCTGTGTTTGTGACAGCTGTGTTGTTTGTTACAGCTGTGTAGTTTGTGACAGCTGTGTTGTTTGTGACAGCTGTGTTGTTTGTTACAGCTGTGTAGTTTGTGACAGCTGTGTTGTTTGTGACAGCTGTGTTGTTTGTTACAGCTGTGTAGTTTGTGACAGCTGTGTTGTTTGTGACAGCTGTGTTGTTTGTGACAGCTGTGTTGTTTGTGACAGCTGTGTAGTTTGTGACAGCTGTGTTGTTTGTTACAGCTGTGTAGTTTGTGACAGCTGTGTTGTTTGTGACAGCTGTGTTGTTTGTTACAGCTGTGTAGTTTGTGACAGCTGTGTTGTTTGTGACAGCTGTGTTGTTTGTTACAGCTGTGTAGTTTGTGACAGCTGTGTTGTTTGTGACAGCTGTGTTGTTTGTTACAGCTGTGTAGTTTGTGACAGCTGTGTTGTTTGTGACAGCTGTGTTGTTTGTGACAGCTGTGTTGTTTGTGACAGCTGTGTTGTTTGTGACAGCTGTGTAGTTTGTGACAGATGTGTTGTTACCTGTGCAGGTGTCCGCGTACTCTGGCGGCAACCGGCGCAAGCTGAGCACGGCGGTGTCGCTGCTGGGCCGCACGCGCCTCGTGTTCGTAGACGAGCCCACCACCGGCGTCGACCCGGCCGCCAAGAGACAGGTAACCAACTACTTCCACAGAAGACAGCCAAATTGTGAACTCGCCTCGACGTCGAAAAGTGATTTGTAAAATCTTACTTCGAATAAACACTTTTTAAATTTTGAACTAACCAAACCATTGCATGATCTGTCGATTACCTTGATGTAACATTTACAGGTGTAACTGGCGGTTTGGCAAATAAGGTCATATTCAGTCAACGGTATGGAGCAACTTTTCTAAAGAAACTTTTCTCAGAAACGAAAAAACCGACACTTTTATTTTACAGTTTGTACGAAGAAGTCGTATTTTTCCCGTTTTCGCAAGTTCTTTGGGAAAGCGGCCCAAAACCATTGACTCTCAAAAGCTCATGCTTAGAAGAAAAAAAGAAATCCTTTTGGTATTAAAATTTGCTACGCATAGGGTAAGGAAGAACTATTGGGTACCTAATATAGAGGATCAAGGATCTTTTAGGTACTAAAACGGTAGTACTTATATAACATACAACTTACATCTTGATACAAATATCAGTAAGAATTTAATATTAATCAAAATTTAAAAGATGGCTCGTAGCGACGCCTTGGATGGCTCTATAGACTTTCAAGCCGCTGCCGTTTCCACTGTATTTAGTACGTCATAAAAACAAAAATAGGCATAGTCACACTTCATAAACTATTTAATTGTTGACATCGTGTCGACCACGCCTCAACACCACTTCTTGTTAGTGTAAGCGTATACCTAAAGGTAAAGGTTCTTTCAAAGAAACCCTAACTTCAACCGCTAACCGCCGCGTCGTGCTGCGTTCGTGTTGATGTTGACTTATGCGTGTGTGTGCGTGTGCCAGGTGTGGACAGCCCTGCAGGCGGCGCGGCGCGCGGGGCGCGGGGTGGTGCTGACGTCACACAGCATGGAGGAGTGCGAGGCGCTGTGCTCGCGCCTCACCATCATGGTCAACGGCCGCTTCCAGTGCCTCGGCACGCCGCAGCATCTCAAGAACAAGTTCTCGCAAGGTACACCTTTCACAGTTACTCTACCTACGGTCAAGATAACTCTATTTGCAGACCCTATTTCAATATCATATATAATCCTAGCCGACATTGATAGCGACAATATAATCACTGTATTTACGCGGACACTCATCCAAATCACACACTACCAACATCACTCCCTCGCCTCCGTAGTCAACCACTAAGTAAGCAAATTATTCTTAAGCCACAACGAATTACGCCTGACAAACCTGCCTTAGGCTTAGGCTGTCCTGTCAGGCATAACCTTATATTGCAGGCTTAAAAATCGGCTTTAAGATACGTATGTTTATACAATCATGCTATGCTAATTTTCTCTTATTTTCAGGTTTCACACTGGTTGTCAAAATGAAAAATGATGAAGCAACAAACTCCGTATCTCAAGAAGCATGCGAGACTGTCAAAAATTACATCAACATGAACTTCAAAGACCCAAAATTAATGTAAGTAATATTGGTCCATGAGCGTACACGGCACGGCGATGGCGTGGTCGCGCATGTTCTATTGTAATGTGTCGGTTGTTGTAGGGAGGAGTACCAAGGGCTGCTGACGTACTACCTGGCGGACACGGCGATGGCGTGGTCGCGCATGTTCTGTTGTAATGTGTCGGTTGTTGTAGGGAGGAGTACCAAGGGCTGCTGACGTACTACCTGGCGGACACGGCGATGGCGTGGTCGCGCATGTTCTATTGTAATGTGTCGGTTGTTGTAGGGAGGAGTACCAAGGGCTGCTGACGTACTACCTGGCGGACACGGCGATGGCGTGGTCGCGCATGTTCTATTGTAATGTGTCGGTTGTTGTAGGGAGGAGTACCAAGGGCTGCTGACGTACTACCTGGCGGACACGGCGATGGCGTGGTCGCGCATGTTCTATTGTAATGTGTCGGTTGTTGTAGGGAGGAGTACCAAGGGCTGCTGACGTACTACCTGGCGGACACGGCGATGGCGTGGTCGCGCATGTTCTATTGTAATGTGTCGGTTGTTGTAGGGAGGAGTACCAAGGGCTGCTGACGTACTACCTGGCGGACACGGCGATGGCGTGGTCGCGCATGTTCTGTTGTAATGTGTCGGTTGTTGTAGGGAGGAGTACCAAGGGCTGCTGACGTACTACCTGGCGGACACGGCGATGGCGTGGTCGCGCATGTTCTATTGTAATGTGTCGGTTGTTGTAGGGAGGAGTACCAAGGGCTGCTGACGTACTACCTGGCGGACACGGCGATGGCGTGGTCGCGCATGTTCTATTGTAATGTGTCGGTTGTTGTAGGGAGGAGTACCAAGGGCTGCTGACGTACTACCTGGCGGACACGGCGATGGCGTGGTCGCGCATGTTCTATTGTAATGTGTCGGTTGTTGTAGGGAGGAGTACCAAGGGCTGCTGACGTACTACCTGGCGGACACGGCGATGGCGTGGTCGCGCATGTTCTATTGTAATGTGTCGGTTGTTGTAGGGAGGAGTACCAAGGGCTGCTGACGTACTACCTGGCGGACACGGCGATGGCGTGGTCGCGCATGTTCTATTGTAATGTGTCGGTTGTTGTAGGGAGGAGTACCAAGGGCTGCTGACGTACTACCTGGCGGACACGGCGATGGCGTGGTCGCGCATGTTCTATTGTAATGTGTCGGTTGTTGTAGGGAGGAGTACCAAGGGCTGCTGACGTACTACCTGGCGGACACGGCGATGGCGTGGTCGCGCATGTTTTATTGTAATGTGTCGGTTGTTGTAGGGAGGAGTACCAAGGGCTGCTGACGTACTACCTGGCGGACACGGCGATGGCGTGGTCGCGCATGTTTTATTGTAATGTGTCGGTTGTTGTAGGGAGGAGTACCAAGGGCTGCTGACGTACTACCTGGCGGACACGGCGATGGCGTGGTCGCGCATGTTCGGCGTGATGGAGCGCGCCAAGCGGGACCTGCCCGTGGAGGCCTACAGCGTCTCGCAGACCACGCTCGAACAGATCTTCCTGCAGTTCACCAAGTACCAACACGACGAGACAACACAACTTTAAATGGATATACTCAAGTATATTTGCAAAGTAAAAATGCATGTAAAAAAGCAATAGTAAACTACTATACAAATACCATGCAATTAGTAAGTACGATACGATATTGTTAACCCTGTGTTAAAACCTTTATGTGTGAGCGTAGTGACCTCATTTATAAGATTGCGCCGCGTTAAAACCTTTCGAAGGTTTCTGTGGAGCAGTAATTATAGGAAAAATAATAATGTAATTATTGTGTATAAAAAAGACTAACTTAGCAAATTTGTGACCGCCATTTTGTATATACATACTCGTACATACAGTCACGCCTCTCTTATTTTGTAAATAATGATTGTAATTTGTAAACGCTGTATTAAAATTAGGTAAGTAAGAATTGTAAACGCCTGTTATTTTATTTCTCCCTTTAACGCCGAAATATACTGGTGGCTCATCAAGGATTAAATGCATCTTACAAGCCCATTTTGTTTTGGGAACAATATTTTCTATCACTTAAGTAAAAAACACATTGGTACGTGCCGAGACTTGAACCCGCGTACCTTCGAATGGAAGTCAATGGCCTTATGGTTTGTTTCATATTAATCTGGACAAAAGGTCATTGACACCTGCATACAATGCGGACATTTTTTTCAAACGATCCGATAAAACTATAGGAAATTATCGCAAACGTAGTTGAAGGCGAGGTGATCGTGTGACCTTGCCAGACATTTGGGCGTTACATTATTTTTAATAACTTTCAAGAAAAGAAAGAGGTCAATGAACTTTTGTCCGGATTTATATGAAACAAACTATAGTCATTGACGGCCCTGTAGCCTAGTTGGTGTGTGTGGTGTGAGGGCCACTTTGCTTAAACTCAATGAAAATATGACCTTGATTTAGTGTGCATTGCAAAACAATTGTGCAGTTAATATCAGATTTTGTGCAACTCAATTGAGCGAGTTGTAAGCTGAAATGTTGGGCTCTCAATCCTCCAATGGAGGATTGAGAGCCCACCTGTAACAGAGAAACTATGCGCACTACAGAATCGGTCTTTACGGCAAACTCTAAGTCCAGACGTAACAAAAATTGTGTCGTTGAGATATTATCGCAAAACGCTTTAGTATTTTGTATATCTTCGGTCGAAATTGGCCCTCAGAAGTCTTTTCTGCCTACTGAGCACAGGGCCGCAGGTTCGAATCCCGCCCAGGGCAAACATTCGTGTGATGAGCACTTGTGTTTGCCGTCTGGATGTTGTATATTTATATATGTGTGTATATCAGCTGTCTGGCACCCATAGTACAGGCTCTGCCTAGTTTGGGGCCAGATGGCTGTGTGTGAGATGTCCCACATTATATTATTTATTATATAATAATAAGAAGCGAACGTTTTTTAGGGTAACCACAAAACACGTCTGCGTCTGATGAACGTAAGTGTGTAGCAAATATAACTGTGATTAAATAATCAATGGATTTAGATGTATTTTGAAGTTGATTATTTAGGTAAAGGTTTTTCTTAGGATCTAGATCCAGAAACAATTATGTACAAGAGTAAAATAAAAACTATTTAGATAAAATATGCTTATTTTATTTTTAAAAATCTATAAACACTATATACGTACAAACACCGTTCTTACAAATAGATACAAGTTACATAGGTACGAACAGGTAGGTATTAAAAAAAAACAATATTTGTATTGAGAGGTATCACGTCAACATAATATTAATTACATTAATAAAGACGAGAAACTAAGATCACAGAAAAGTAGGTATAACAAAAATAAAATACATAATATTGCCTATTTGAGAAATGAGGTGGATCGCTATGCGAGAATAGGAATATGTATAAGTGCAACTTTTATATTTTTTAAATGAGATAAATAGTCCGTAAAATTGCATCACAAATTATATCACAATAATATTTAAGCTATATTGGTTTAAGTACGCTATATTGCTGTATAATACTGAGTAAAACTAAAATGTTATTGAATTTAAAGCAGATTCAATGCCGATTTATAAACTAAAGAGTGATTACATAATATTAAACTACTAAAATTTACACAATGGCAAACGGAATCTATGGCAACATAATGTACGGGTACACAGTACTCCTTCGAGACTCATTGGTAATTAGTATTTCCTAAATACGCAACTGGCTTAAGCTGGTATGTATAAAAATAAATTACAACCAATTTCGATCCTTATGCAATATTGTACTTAGAAAAGTTTTACTTGTTTTAAGTTTGCTGTTTACCCCTTATTATATTACTTAATGAGTACTAAACAGCCCAGGAGGGTAAGTATTTATTTATGTTAATTAGATTTAACAGCGAAAATATTTTGTAAAATATGTGGTAGGTAGTTGTTCATTCATGAGATTACAAACAATCCCCAGTAATAATTTTATATTCTAATATCGATATCACAATGCAACAATGAAAGTGCCTTTACTTATTAAATCTTATCAAACCATCACCTTACATAGTTGGCTTTGTATTAGTTGCACAGTTTTAAAAGGTACTTAATTACTTTATATCCTTGTGTTGGGATTATGTTCTTAATATGTGAGTATTGAACAAAAAAAAAAAAAATACTATTTACTGCGCCGTGAAATTTTCCAAATCTATAATTTGTTTCAAAAATAAAATGAGAAATTGGATTACATATAAACAGATCAAAGAGAAAGCATGGTAAGAGTGACAGAGAAAAAAAATTACAGGACAAGCTAAACAAAAACTGACAAAAAACAAAGTAGCGACTAATGTATACAAAGTAGTTAAGTATAGTCGCTGTAAATCTGTGTAGTGTCGCTGTAATTATGTAAACTCAACAAACACTTGATGAAAATTATAATGTAAAGCTAGTCTGCTTTGATTTTTTTTGTGATAGGTTTTAAAATGACGCCTCATCGTTTGAAAAACAATATCAAGAACTAACTTAGGTTACTTACACTAAGTTCATACTCTGTAATAGATTAAGATATTGTGAGTATAAACCAGATTATACAGCGAGGACAGTATCAAAAGCGATAACAACGACGGTTATAACGGCAACTACGAATAACTAACACTAACATCAATACACATACAAAATACTGAACACTCATTTATTTTATTACTAATTTGTATGTAAGTACGGATTTATTTGTAAACACTTTTATTTTACGGTCATATCTAAACATTTGTAATATGTTGCGATGTTGACCATCTTAACCCTAATTAAATACATTTTGTTCTGTAGGTACCTTGACATTCACATTTTTTTTAATAACTTATATCATTTAGTAATAGTATACAACAGTGGTTTAGATCTTTGAACTTCATAATTTGAGTCTTTTTGTAAACAATAAATTAAGTAGTTAGATACAATCAGATCTCTATCAGAGATGCGAGGTAGCTCATATTATAACATAACATTAATAAATATTTAGTAAAATGAGTTAAATTAAGTGAAAATACACGCACGAATAATAAGTTGCCATTTTGAGCTGTATAAATAATTTAGAGATATAAGTACAATCAGCCTAACAAGAAAAATAAGTTAATAATTTAAACGATAAAAATCTGATTTTATATAAAGTTCTATTCTGTTATCCTTTACCATCAAATTCTGAAAGAATAATTTGACTAATTACTTTAGTAGTACGTACAGAATTCGACTTTCTGATATTGGAAATGCTCACATGAGATGTGGCAACATTAACTGGCTCATGCATAGGCTAATATCGGGAAGTATTTATTTTTAAATAGAGAAAAAAGTTTGAGATTCTTTAGAGAAAAGTAAAAATAATGAGGTGAAAATAATATTATAAGGGCTGGTCTGTTTCGCAGCTTTTGGATAAATTAACAACATGATGAAACTAAGTTACCAACCGCAGTTTTTTTTTTTCTTTGAAGTTTATAGCACATGGAGGTAAGATCGTAAATATTCTATATCAACGAACGAACGGAGATGAAACTACTAAAGCCATAGTGATCAGTTAAGTTTAGCATTGATTCGATAAAGTTGGCAGCACATGGCAGTATTGACAACATTTAGTACTAACTTGATGCTTAAGGTTTTTCGCGGCAGTTTTATTTATGCGACTAGCTCGCTCACTTCATCACTATAACAACAGTTTTTCAGTAACAATCTAACAAGTACAGCCTGATTCAGAATTAGGTATCCACACACGCAAAAATCTATGTAATAAGTACTCTGCGACTGCACCACCACCTTACTTCGCAATTAATTAATTAAAAATGTACGTGTCGAAAAATCATGTAGGTACGTCGTTTAAAACAGTGAAAAAAATCATTTATTGTGGCGCAGCAGTATGTGTGGTAGCAATCTCTGCAGCTGACTGTACAAACATCGCTGTATCGAGAACACTCAGTACTAACTTGGCGTTTCACGTATTTCAGCAATAAATAAACAACAAAGGTAGCAGTGGACCAGAAAAATAAAAAACCTCGCCACATTGTGGAAATTTAATGGAAATTGACCTACGGACGGGCGGACAGACACTCAAGTATTATTCTGTGGGTTACGTTTTTAACTTATTGAGCTACGGAACCCTAAAACATGAGCAGATCTTTTTTATTTTTCTGGCCAGTCTTTAGCATCGCGAACATTTACTAACTTGGTGCCGTTTCATTTCTTACAGTCTTTCTCTTTCTTAACATTTTGACATTACAGTATAAATTCAGTAAGAAACTCAGTGACGCGAATATTTACTAACTTAGTTAGTGCTAAACATTCTTAGATAGGTTGTTCACTACACCAACAGACATTTTTACGGGATATCTTAAAATTTTCAGATAACCCGTAAAAATGTGTGTTAGTGTTGGTTAGTGCTGTTTGATTATCACAGTGGTTCATGTTGACATTAGTTTTAGCTACAGTAACTTGCCTCACGGTTCTTCCTGCCTGTGGTCTCGCTGTTCGATCTGCGCATGCGTGAACTTGAGGAACACCTGTGCAGTAAACAAGCATGCATAAGTAAAGTCAGCTAACACAGAAACGTCATAAGACCTTGACAAGGCTAATTATCCAAGTTTACAGATTACCTACGACATGACACCTTTACGTCATCGTTACCTACGTATTACCCATTTAACTAGAAAATACTGTTCTTTTTATCAAGGTTAGCATACTACATGTGATTAGAATGTATTAGATTTACGACCCATAATTACTAGATAAGTAATGGTATCTCACTCCCTAGTTTAGGTATGATGCTCCTCTCCCGAGAGGTGTTAGTAAAGAACTGAAGGTCAACTAAAAAAGGCAGCTACTTCGTTTTTAGCTAGTGCCGTGCGATCTGAATTGCACTTTATTGTAACGAAGCTAGAGTTGCTATTTATTTGAATTGTGTCGCTAAGTGAGCGTTCTGTAGGGACTACTATTCCGTATTCTGTGGTTCAGGTATGTTCGGCTGATGCTTTCTCCGAAAGGCGTTAGAAGAGAGGCGCGAACGCGATAGAACAAGATGCAGGTACTTCGTTTTTTTTACTAGTGCCGTGCGATCTGAATTGCAATTTATTGTAACGGAGCTAGAGTTGCTATTTATTTCCCCCAAACCCCGCATGATTTCACCTGTTCGAGCGTGGTCTGCGACACGGAGTAGTCTTCAACGGGCAGCCGCGAGCGCGCCTCCTCCATGGCCGCGAACACGCGCCACCACGGCAGCTGCGCGTCGTCTACGTAGTACGTGCTGATTCCCAGGTACGACTCCCTAAACACACACAATCTAAGTAAAGCCACAGAAGAAAATAATAGTACTAACCCGTACAGAAAGGACACTCACCCCCCCGCGCCAAAATGAGCCACAGGTCGGACACTCCATACAGCAAAAGCGTTTTGACAACCTACTTCTTTTTGAATAACAACTGAATATCAACTAAAAGTCAAGGGCGCTAGGCGCTATGTAAAATACCCCCCAACACCCCTGGTAGAGTCCCGCGGCGCCTGCGGGGTGCGGGGCGTGGGGCGCTATATCGGGTGAGGAACTCATTTTGGCGCGGGGGGGTGAGTGTCGTTTCTGTACGGGCTAGTACTATTATTTTCTTCTGTGCCTCGGTCACACACAGCGAATAGTCGCTGCGAATAAAAATGAAGACGGTCAGTATGGAATTCGCAGCGAATAGCCCTGTCACACTGAGCGATTAGTCGCTGCGAGTGTCAATTCGCAGCGACTAATCGCTGTGACCGTAGCTTAATTAAATCAAGTCTGACCAGGGCCGTGCTATGTCTAAATATAAAAAAAAACTAAATATCTGACTATTTTTTAAAAAATATCCCAAATTATAATAACAACAGTGAAAACAATAACAAAATTACTGAATTATACAATTAATAAGTTAATGTATCTGTCTCTCTCTGCAAAACAACTTTTCTATGAAAATAATGTTTTTTAAGCAGTGGCGTCTCACTTATCGTGTAATTGTCTCCAGAAAAACAACAAAATATTTAGACCAAAACGCTTCAAATAGATATGACTTAATATTTTGTTTTTATTGTTAGGTCTTTTGAATACTCGTATGTACTGTAGTACATACGAGTATTCAATACGAGTATGGTCTTGTTAGACCAGGTAAGCATGAAAAGATTAACTTCAATGCGTGTGAAAGAGACAAAAGCACTCACAACGCCTACGTAATCTATGCGGAGGACTATCGCGTTTAAATTGCAAACAAAGTATGTATATTATTTTTGATAAAAATACTTACACCAATCTGGAGTCAGGAAATTGAGTCCTAACAAAATCATCTATTGTGGCGAATTCTGCGTTGTCGATTCCAGCTTTGCTTTTTACAATGAGGGTGTATCCTGAAAATATATCCGTAAATAATTTAATGACGCACATCTACGCTTAAAAAGCGGCAAAGATCATTGAGGAGGAATTTGATTTGATTTGGTGCGATTGAAAAATAGGGACCATGACATAAAGCAGCAAAGAATACAGTGCGCAGTAATAATAAACTCAATTCATTCATACGGACGTAGACGATACTGCCACCGAAGATTATTGGCAGTGTATGTTTTGACAGATGGCGAGATTTTGCGATATGCTGAGGCCCCGAAAGCAGTCGGTGATCTTGATGGTTATGTGACGTCACACTCATCATTAACAGCCCGCGGCAGTCCACTGCTGGACATAGGGCTCTCCCAAGGCGCGCCATTTGGCCCTCACTTCGGCCGCACGCATCCATCTGCTGCCAGCCACATTTCGCAGATCGTCACTCCATCTAGCCGGGGGGCGTCCTACACTTCGTTTACCTAGACGTGGTCTCCACTGCAGAACCCGCTTACTCCAGCGATTATCGGTTCTGCGACAAATGTGACCAGCCCACAATGCCTCGCACTCCTCCATGCTGTGTGACGTCACACTCACCTTGCGAGAACTTGCTCTTGAGATGCTGCAGTGGGCCGAGGCAGTGCAGTCGGCCTCGCACCATGACGGTGAGCCTCGAGCACAATGCCTCGCACTCCTCCATGCTGTGTGACGTCACACTCACCTTGCGAGAACTTGCTCTTGAGATGCTGCAGTGGGCCGAGGCAGTGCAGTCGGCCTCGCACCATGACGGTGAGCCTCGAGCACAATGCCTCGCACTCCTCCATGCTGTGTGACGTCACACTCACCTTGCGAGAACTTGCTCTTGAGATGCTGCAGTGGGCCGAGGCAGTGCAGTCGGCCTCGCACCATGACGGTGAGCCTCGAGCACAATGCCTCGCACTCCTCCATGCTGTGTGACGTCACACTCACCTTGCGAGAACTTGCTCTTGAGATGCTGCAGTGGGCCGAGGCAGTGCAGTCGGCCTCGCACCATGACGGTGAGCCTCGAGCACAATGCCTCGCACTCCTCCATGCTGTGTGACGTCACACTCACCTTGCGAGAACTTGCTCTTGAGATGCTGCAGTGGGCCGAGGCAGTGCAGTCGGCCTCGCACCATGACGGTGAGCCTCGAGCACAATGCCTCGCACTCCTCCATGCTGTGTGACGTCACACTCACCTTGCGAGAACTTGCTCTTGAGATGCTGCAGTGGGCCGAGGCAGTGCAGTCGGCCTCGCACCATGACGGTGAGCCTCGAGCACAATGCCTCGCACTCCTCCATGCTGTGTGACGTCACACTCACCTTGCGAGAACTTGCTCTTGAGATGCTGCAGTGGGCCGAGGCAGTGCAGTCGGCCTCGCACCATGACGGTGAGCCTCGAGCACAATGCCTCGCACTCCTCCATGCTGTGTGACGTCACACTCACCTTGCGAGAACTTGCTCTTGAGATGCTGCAGTGGGCCGAGGCAGTGCAGTCGGCCTCGCACCATGACGGTGAGCCTCGAGCACAATGCCTCGCACTCCTCCATGCTGTGTGACGTCACACTCACCTTGCGAGAACTTGCTCTTGAGATGCTGCAGTGGGCCGAGGCAGTGCAGTCGGCCTCGCACCATGACGGTGAGCCTCGAGCACAATGCCTCGCACTCCTCCATGCTGTGTGACGTCACACTCACCTTGCGAGAACTTGCTCTTGAGATGCTGCAGTGGGCCGAGGCAGTGCAGTCGGCCTCGCACCATGACGGTGAGCCTCGAGCACAATGCCTCGCACTCCTCCATGCTGTGTGACGTCACACTCACCTTGCGAGAACTTGCTCTTGAGATGCTGCAGTGGGCCGAGGCAGTGCAGTCGGCCTCGCACCATGACGGTGAGCCTCGAGCACAATGCCTCGCACTCCTCCATGCTGTGTGACGTCACACTCACCTTGCGAGAACTTGCTCTTGAGATGCTGCAGTGGGCCGAGGCAGTGCAGTCGGCCTCGCACCATGACGGTGAGCCTCGAGCACAATGCCTCACACTCCTCCATGCTGTGTGACGTCACACTCACCTTGCGAGAACTTGCTCTTGAGATGCTGCAGTGGGCCGAGGCAGTGCAGTCGGCCTCGCACCATGACGGTGAGCCTCGAGCACAATGCCTCGCACTCCTCCATGCTGTGTGACGTCACACTCACCTTGCGAGAACTTGCTCTTGAGATGCTGCAGTGGGCCGAGGCAGTGCAGTCGGCCTCGCACCATGACGGTGAGCCTCGAGCACAATGCCTCGCACTCCTCCATGCTGTGTGACGTCACACTCACCTTGCGAGAACTTGCTCTTGAGATGCTGCAGTGGGCCGAGGCAGTGCAGTCGGCCTCGCACCATGACGGTGAGCCTCGAGCACAATGCCTCGCACTCCTCCATGCTGTGTGACGTCACACCCACCTTGCGAGAACTTGCTCTTGAGATGCTGCAGTGGGCCGAGGCAGTGCAGTCGGCCTCGCACCATGACGGTGAGCCTCGAGCACAATGCCTCGCACTCCTCCATGCTGTGTGACGTCACACTCACCTTGCGAGAACTTGCTCTTGAGATGCTGCAGTGGGCCGAGGCAGTGCAGTCGGCCTCGCACCATGACGGTGAGCCTCGAGCACAATGCCTCACACTCCTCCATGCTGTGTGACGTCACACTCACCTTGCGAGAACTTGCTCTTGAGATGCTGCAGTGGGCCGAGGCAGTGCAGTCGGCCTCGCACCATGACGGTGAGCCTCGAGCACAATGCCTCGCACTCCTCCATGCTGTGTGACGTCACACTCACCTTGCGAGAACTTGCTCTTGAGATGCTGCAGTGGGCCGAGGCAGTGCAGTCGGCCTCGCACCATGACGGTGAGCCTCGAGCACAATGCCTCGCACTCCTCCATGCTGTGTGACGTCACACTCACCTTGCGAGAACTTGCTCTTGAGATGCTGCAGTGGGCCGAGGCAGTGCAGTCGGCCTCGCACCATGACGGTGAGCCTCGAGCACAATGCCTCGCACTCCTCCATGCTGTGTGACGTCACACTCACCTTGCGAGAACTTGCTCTTGAGATGCTGCAGTGGGCCGAGGCAGTGCAGTCGGCCTCGCACCATGACGGTGAGCCTCGAGCACAATGCCTCGCACTCCTCCATGCTGTGTGACGTCACACTCACCTTGCGAGAACTTGCTCTTGAGATGCTGCAGTGGGCCGAGGCAGTGCAGTCGGCCTCGCACCATGACGGTGAGCCTCGAGCACAATGCCTCGCACTCCTCCATGCTGTGTGACGTCACACTCACCTTGCGAGAACTTGCTCTTGAGATGCTGCAGTGGGCCGAGGCAGTGCAGTCGGCCTCGCACCATGACGGTGAGCCTCGAGCACAATGCCTCGCACTCCTCCATGCTGTGTGACGTCACACTCACCTTGCGAGAACTTGCTCTTGAGATGCTGCAGTGGGCCGAGGCAGTGCAGTCGGCCTCGCACCATGACGGTGAGCCTCGAGCACAATGCCTCGCACTCCTCCATGCTGTGTGACGTCAGCACCACGCTCCGGCCGGACTCTACTGCGTGGCTTATTGAAGACCACACCAGTCGCTTCGACGCCGGGTCCATACCTAGGTGGATTTTATTTTTTTATTTAAAATTTAAAGTTTGAAAAATGAAACCTTCTGAAACCTTTGCTTCTAGATAATCAACCTCACGAACCTTGGTTGATTTCAAAATATTTGCCATGCGACACAACCAAAACTACCAAAACACATAAAGAAAGTCATGGTGTTGAAAAAAAAACCTTAATAATTACGACTATAGAGAACAATTTCGTATGACTGAATTGTATATGGTTATTGTATTGTTTATGAGAACTTGTATGTTTCTTACCAGTAGTGGGCTCATCCATGTATATCAAAGGAGCGTCACCTAAAAGAGCGACCGCAGCGCTTATTTTTCTTTTCGTCCCTCCGCTGCATTGGTATATCTATAAGAAAATTTATCGAATTTAAAGACCATTTTTTGCGTCCAACACGTTAATTTATAGCTAGATTTTGCGATATGTCTTTTATAGAATTAAAAAAAAAATCTTGTCAAGCGCGAATGGAACTCGCGTGAAGAGGGTCCATACCAAAGGGTCTAGCAGGCTAAGCTAATGGTAGTGACCCCCGTGAGGAATTTGCTTGTTGTTTTAGGTGGGGTACTGGCAGGACCTAAGGACACTGTGTGTATAATTTTAGCTTACGATCTTCATTTATTTATTCATGATAATGTAAAAAAAATCTGAGTCTTATTTAAACTACGATTTTATTGATTGATTGAGTTAAAATTTGGTGCACTTATGCAAACACGTGACCCAAAGACAGACTTGTATTAATCAATAACACGGAGGTAATGTTTAGGCGGCAAATTACTTTGAAAACCTTATTTTTGAAAACCCGGCAACGAGAGCGCGATGGCACGATACCTTCTTGTCGAAGTGCCTGGTGAAGCCGAGCAGTGCGGCGAGGTGCTCCGCCCTCGCAGCGCCCACGTGCACGGGGATTCCCCGTAGCAGGCAGAAGATCTTCAGCGTCTCTCTTGCCGTGAGGTTGTCAAGCAACGCGTCGAATTGGGGACAGTAGCCTGTTCAATATTGACACTTCATTTACGTGTATGTAAAGCCTGACTAGAGAAATGAATGAGGATGCCACAGACAATGCAGTTGAAGTAGCTAGGTTCTGGGCCAAAACTATCTGAGCAATTTGTCATCGACACGATAAGAAGACCAGAGAAATAAAAAACCTCGCCATATTGCGGAATTTCAATGGAACTAATTTTATAAAGAAAAATCGTTGCCATAGTCGTAAAAATATACACATGGCGCCCCCAGAGCAGGTTTCTTATTTCTTTGGTCAGGCTTTACATATATGTACTACTAGAAAATTACTATAAAATTACTACTCTTGCCCCTGGGTGGGAATTTTCTAGTTTTTTTATAGTACACAAAAACACTAGTAAGCAGTGCATTTAAGCGGTAGTACACAAGGGGGTATTATACTATACTAGCTTTCCGCCCGCGTTTACAGATTTTCCCGTGGGAGTGAGGTATTTTCCCGTGATAAAAGGTCACCTATGTGTTAAACTACGGTGTCAGCTAACTCTATACCAAATTTTAATCCAGACGTTTGGACGTGAAGAAGTAACAAACATGCACGCTCAAAAACTTTCGCCTTTATAATATTAGTGTGATGGGCTGTATCGAAATGTGTACTGAACATGGTCTAAAAAAACAAGATCTTGCATTCCGACCACGTGACTTGACACAACCCTACGTCATCATGCTGTTCATCCTTGTCGAATATACCTTTGAATGTTTTCTTAGACCATGGTCACTGGGCGGTCACTCCATACAGAAAACGCGTAAGCACCCCCGAACACCACCGGCGGAGTCCCGTCGTGCCTGCGGGGTGCGGGGCGTGGGGCGTTATATCGGGCGGGAAGCTTATTTTGGCGCAAGGGGGGGGGGGGGGGGTGAGTGTCCTTTCTGCACGGGTTAGTACTATTATTTTCTTGTGTGCCATGGTAGTGAGCTACTGACCGATGTGCTGGTGCACGGCGCGAATGTCCCGCTTGGCGGAGTGTCCGTGCACGTACGCGTCCCCGCACGAGATGCTCGAGTCGCCGGTCAGCATGCGGAACGTGCTTGTCTTGCCCGCGCCGTTGTTGCCCAGCAAGCCGAAACATTCGCCCTTGTGAACCACTGACGACGCAAAATTAGGTAAACTTAACTCAAACAAATCTTGAAAACTTTTTTTAAATAAATAATGACGTCAAATTTAATTGCTCCAACAAAGCTGGCTCGTGTGTACTATGATTTTCTTCTGTGCTCTTGTCTCAAATAAATGAACAAGTCTATAATATGGACTTAGTAACATAGTTACACTTTAACAGGACTGCGTTATACCTAAATTTAAAAATATTAAATCCTGCCCTATGTCATTTAATTAAGATTCAGTTTAGGTTACCATCGTTGTCAGAGGCAGGGCGAGCAAAGTGAGATAGCATCGAGGAGGAGGGTGTCAACTATGTTACATGGTCTGGGGTCTATACTACAATAAATAATGGTTACCTATTGTATTTCCGATATTTTTTGTTCCGAATATTGTTATTCCGCTAACTTTTTGACATTTATCAGTTGGAAATTGTATTTATTATCCGAAATAACATTTTCCATTGTATTATATTTCCGCGTTTTTATTTACTTTTTTACTTGTTTACCGATGTTTCAAATTTCCGCTAAACTATTTACCAGTACACCGAAAATCCATGACAACATTAACCATTTTTTTACATGTGCGATAGCTCAATTGAACCATTATATTGCAAGGTCAAATTTCATTTCTCCATTTTATGTTCTGTACTCCATCAAGCATGCAAGCAAGCAAGCAAGCATGCATACAAGCAAGCAAGCAAGCAAGCAAGCAAGCAAACAAGCATGCATGCAAGCAAGCATGCAACCAAGCACAAGCAGGCATGCATACATGTCAAACCTAACAGAAGGGTATGGCGGGCGAGGTGGGCTCGCTTTGCTCGCCCACCACGCCCGCCATACCCTTCTAACCTAACCGACAGATGTCGGGGTGCCCTGAACTACAAAAACATTATGTATCGTAATTATAAAAAATAATAATAATTGTTACTTCGGAATAATAAAAATAACAACAAAAAAAATCTAGCGTTTAAAAAAAGACCAAGTGAGATTACGGTATTTAGTAAAAAAGATTAATCGTAAAACTGAATAACGTTGTGCGGAAAAAGAATACTTCTGTAAAGTGTTATTGTGGTGATTTAAAAATATGTCAAGTCATACAATGGAAATTGAAAAATGTATGAATCGTTTACGGATTATTGAAATTCGGATATCAGTTTTTCGAAAATGTGATAGGTTACCATAAATAATTTAACAATCTACCAAAGAGGTATTCATTCAATGTCTTTATTAGGTTTTTTTTATATTCCTAACATACTCATATTTTTTGTAGCGTTTAAGGTTAACGAATGACGGCTCCGTTTGTTTTTACCGCCTTTATATTGCTACAGATTAACAGATTTGAATATTTTGTAAATATACAAAAATAGACGTGTCGTTCCGGGCTAGAATTGTACCAACCCAAGTTTTCTGTTGGGACTCGCACAATGCGACTAGTAGAACATAACCTAGGGAGTTGGCAGTACTTTTACCTTTGTAAATACATTGTTCACTGACAAATTGGTAGTGTGTGTGTGGTGTGAGGGCCACTTTGCTTAAACTCAATGAAAATATGACCTTGATTTAGTGTGCATTGCAAAACAATTGTGCAGTTAATATCAGATTTTGTGCAACTCAATTGAGCGAGTTGTAAGCTGAAATGTTGGGGCCCTCAATCCTCCAATGGAGGATTGAGAGCCCACCTGTAACAGAGAAACTATGCGCACTACAGAATCGGTCTTTACGGCAAACTCTAAGTCCAGACGTAACAAAAATTGTGTCGTAGAGATATTATCGCAAAACGCTTTAGTATTTTGTATATCTTCGGTCGAAATTGGCCCTCAGAAGTCTTTTTCGTACTCTTTTATTGTCAAATATTAAGAAAACCCTTTACATTCTGGTTAAACAAATGATGTCAGTAATTGTGAAAATAATTGTGCGATTTTGTGCAAGCAAGAAAACTTCGCTACCTTTCGTAGTTTTTAAGTTATGACGTCGCAAAGATTTGGGCCCTCAATCCTCACTTTTTCCTGTTTTTTGTTAATTACCCCCCGTAAGTATTAAACATATAACAACACAAAACCGTCATTAATTGTGAAAATAATTGTGCAACAAATGTGTATAATTTGTTTTTAATAAAAGTCATTAATTAAGTAGCAATCCTTAAAAAATACTATTTCTGATGCGGGGTATGAGGTAGGGTGACAAGAATTTCGTCCTATTCTACCGTCATATGAAAACTATTATTACTATATTTAATAAATTGTGATTATAAGAAAAGACAATTTAAAAATTATAAATTGAAATAAATTAAAATTTAATTAAATAATAAAAAATAAAGATAACAGAAATTTTAGCAAAAATAAATAAATAAGTTAATAAAACATTTAAAATATATTATTAAATAAAATAAAATGCGATTAAAGAAACTCAAAATTAAAATGGACATTTAATTAATTTATTTCGTTTTATGTACTATGTCATTTAAATTCATCTTATATTTTTTATATATTTAATTAATTAAAAAAAACAGGTTTATTATAAAATATTTAATATTATTGATTTATTTATTACTTCAATTGGTTTGACTTACTTTTTTAAAATTTAATTTAATTCTTTTTTTTTTTATTAATTACATTTCATTTCATTATTTTTTAATAGTCTCCTTATTATCACAATTTAGTAAATATAGTAATAATGGTTTTCATATGACGGTAGATAAGGACGAAATTCTTGTCATAGTCATACATATTACGAAAAAAATACTGCACTTTTGGAAGAAAGCAAGCCGCTTTGCACAGTGATAGTAGAGACCAAAATATGCGATTTGACTCGAGGAAACGCTCGATTCATCCCTTTGGAACAGAGATGGCGCCACTTGTTCAAAAAATTGTTTAAAAAATTCTAAAACCTGAACGGATCGTTGATTTTGATATTAAGGTGTCAATCGAAAGGTAATGAATTATACTATTATAAAAAAAATAACTAAGCAGCTAAATATGATAATAAATACCAATAACATCTTCATTTTTGAAAAAGTATGACGGTATTTTTCTCGTTTTTATGTAATTTTATAAAAAAATAATATGAAAGTGGTACATTTTTATTTATTTATTATATTACGCAATTCATTGAGCGGCTATTACAAAAAATCTTATATCAATATCTTTTATAGTTAGAGAGATATTTAATATTGAATATGCGCTGCTGTGTCGGGGTCATTGGCTTCGCGGCAAACGCGAACCCTGCATCGTTAGATTTTGATGATTAAGGTGTCAATCGAAAGGAAATACATTATTATATTATAAAAAAACAATTATTTGCAAAAAATTATGATGAATTCCAAAAAAGCCATCAATGATAAAAACATAATTTAATTGTATTTAATTATGTAATCTTATGAAAAAAATGTATGAGCGTGGTTGGT